>CAXHUQ010000736.1:145400-247900 GCA_964020085.1 Micromussa lordhowensis | reverse complement strand
ATAACCAAACCACAGTCCAAGGAAAAGGCTGTTAGATCTAGCAAACCTGAAATGAACAGAAGATTGTTGTTGAGATGGCAGCCTGCACAGTAGTTAAAAATAAAATACTGATAGCAATTCCAATACAATCATACACTACATTATTGCTGTAAAATGAATGACATAGGCCAACTGAATGAAAGATTAAGAAAAGCAGAAAACATTTTGATTTCATTGCCAAACTTATTAATTTAACTACATGTACATGCAGATACAGAACATAAATAACTATTGCAGTAGCAGTAATCCACCTTTTAACCCAGCCATGATTTTCACAACCAGAAAGCCTATTTTTCATTTAGTCCAGACTTTCACAATGCAGCAATTCTAAATGTAGCAAAAACGATTACCTAAAAGATAAAGCTTTTAACACAACATACTTTACATTGTATGTTATGGTCGCATTCACATCTGTCATTTTACTTTAACAAGAATGCGAATTATGTAAAAAATGAATGGGGATTTTAAAGTAACATTCTGTACCTGCAGTGAGAAAAATACTGACATTGTAAAACATTAAAGGGACCAAAAGACAAAAGACAATTACCTGCTATTTGGTGGAAGCTCATTTACAACAAGATAAACTGGTCATATGCTGTACTTTGAGGAACGGAAAATTGCTACACCATCAGTGTTAACTTGAAAGCTCACATGGATTTCTTTTCTCTTTTTCTCATTTGAAGTGCCCTTGAAATACCCATCTTTTCCAAAATGCTTTCTATACAGCAGTCCATCCTGAATGTCCTCAATTGCATCTGGATGACTCTTTTTCCCTGTTACTGGATATTTCAAAAGGTCTAGAATACCAGCTTCTGCAATAAACAGACATTCATATATAAATAGACAAGCAGTGTTAGGAGGTAATATAACATAATATACAGCTGTACATGTAACATACTACAGGTACTTTATTCAAGAAGTTCGATTCCTACCAAGGTTATAAGAATTTTTTCTTTACCTGATGTGGTTCTCTGATTCCTTTTACTAGTGCTAACACCCAGTGTGACTTTAATTTACACTCCAGAGTTAATTCTCTGTCCCTGTCATTTACCATCGGTTGCATCTACCCGTTGATGCTCGCGCTAAAAACATGTTTTCAACTGACGTCAAACGTCTATGTTTCAGGTGTCAAACTTTGAAGTTTTCCCGCCCAAACTTAAGCTTGCGTGATCTCAAACGTCCATATTTCAGGTGTCAAACTTTGAATTTTTTCCGCCCAAATGTGAAGTTCTCTCGACAGAGTCAGTGCTCTCGTGGTTCACTGTCATCGTAGTCTAGAAAATATGAGAAAAACCTGCAAAAATCACTGATATGTGGCAAAATTTCTACGTTTGACACCTGAAACATAGACGTTTGAGGTCACGTAAGCTTAAGTTTGGGCGGGGAAACTTCAAAGTTTCACACCTGAAACATAGACATTTGATGTCAGTTGAAAACATGTTTTTAGCGCGAGCGCTCACGGGTAGATGCAATTGACGGTATTCATGATGTTAGTTTGTTACCAAACGAAGAATAAAGAATTTCAGTCTTGTTGTCATACAGCTACATTGTATACAGTTAACCCTTTAGTGCCCAAGGGGTCTCCCTTAAACAAGTAAAATCGTCTGGCGTTAGACAGAGTAAAATCGTCTGGCGTTAGACAGAGTAAAATCGTCTGGCGTTAGACAGAGTAAAATCGTCTGGCGTTAGACAGAGTAAAATCGTCTGGCGTTAGACAGAGTAAAATCGTCTGGCGTTAGACAGAGTAAAATCGTCTGGCGTTAGACAGAGTAAAATCGTCTGGCGTTAGACAGAGTAAAATCGTCTGGCGTTAGACAGAGTAAAATCGTCTGGCGTTAGACAGAGTAAAATCGTCTGGCGTTAGACAGAGTAAAATCTAGAAGTCACTACTGGTTACGTGCAAAACTTCCCACTTCAACTACCAGCTGCAGTAGATCATTTAGTCATGAATGATGCAGAAAAAATATATTTCAGTGGTTAATCAGTTAAAAAGGCACTGAAGTTTAAATTATTTAGGCTGAATACAGTTATAAAAACATCCCAAAAATGAGAGACACAGTCTCAGTTTCTCTTTGGTGGGCCATACCCCTTCCCCCTCCTATCTTTGGCCACATGCAAGGCATGTTACACCTATGCTTGAATGTCTTTTACCAGCATGGATTGTTATTAACATTTTCTAGAAATGAAGTCAAGATTTCTGCTTAGCCCCATACAGTTATGAGATGTGCATGCAGCAATCTCTCAATACCCTTCAGTTTTGAGCTGTTGTAATCTCAAACTACACAAAATTTCGTTCGAATTACTGCCATTTTCAGTGGTTTCTATCACAGGCTATAATCCATATTATACTACACAAGCTGCAAGCAGCCCTTGTATAATCTGTGATTTATTAGTATGGTAGATAGAGAAAATCAAAGCATAAAAAACTTTACTTACTTTGAATCAGGTCTCTCAGTTGGCATATTAACGGGATGATAATAAAATACGAAGAACTTCCTTTTTCTTTTAGATTCTTTAAACAAGCCTTATTCTTGCACAAACCATTTTCATCAATACACAAGCCTTGATACTCCATACAAAAAGTACAGTAATAGTGGAACTGGATAGGATTCTTTAGTTTCATAAAAAACTTCTTTAGAAGTTCCATGGAAGAGGCACACTGATGTGGCAGGGCACAGTGCAAACTGACAAGAGTTAGCAAGTCAACAACTGCTACTCCAGTCAAACTGTGGCGAACGGCAAATGTTATGATCAGTAACATGCTAACTCCCACAGTAATTGGAGCTCCGTTGTACAGACAACCACTTGCCAAAATATCTCTATCATCGTCCTCATTAACCTGCTTGTTGTCAACTGGATTTTCTTCCCCACATAACGCGTCTAAATATTCTTCATCAACGTCTAAATCATTTTCAATTCCGTTTGTAAATTCTCCGGTCTCGCTGGAATTAAAAGTTTCTTCATCTTCTTCACACTGTTCATCATGATCAATTACTCGTTCAAGTTCAGGCTCGCTACTATCCTCCGCACCATGTGCATCATAATATTCCTCGAGTTGCTCGTACAAAACCCCTTCATGAGAAACAGTAGCTGTGCATGAAGAAGTTTGATCAAGAAATTCGCCAGATGTCGTGCAGTTGCTGGGCAAACTCACGTTTGAAAATGAAACACATGTGCTCGTTGGCTGCATGGATTCAGGTGAGCTTTTGGCAGGCAGGGTGTTGTTGACACTTGTCGTCTTTGGCCATTTCTGCAGTGTCGAACGTGGAATCTTTGCTTCTGGTTGCGATAGGTATTGATTATAGGGGCCCCGTAATTTTCGCTTACCTTTTCCAGCTTTTCCAGTGGACATAAAATTATCGTTGTCGCATTTGTCCGCCATGATTCTTCCCTACAATCCCTTCGATCTTGGTATGGTAGTGCGCATGAACTGTGTGCATCTCCACTGATGCACAGTCGGCTCACGAGCTTTTTGGCAGGCAATTCATGCAAATTACCGCTTGATCGTTAAGTTCTTTTAGGTGCGTGGATTCATACCGCTATTTAGTATTAGTGTTGCTTAATTTTACGCTTGGGAGGAACGCTTGGACAATATGAGCCAAGGTGGAAACAAAAGAAAGACAGCACCATCTGTTAAGTATGCAGAACAAAGTAAGAGTTTGACAGCTTCCTTCTTTTAACGTGCAAGTATACGGGTGATTTCGCTTTCACGATCAGTAACGCGTCGCTTTGTATAGGAGCGCCGAATTAGGGTATTCCGGGTATTCCCGAACTAGCACAGTTTATTAAATGCTTTAAAAGAAGCTTTTATTTCTGTGATATTACCGGGATTAAAAGTGTGTATCTTTCTATATCTAGTGGAAGAGCATTTTTTTTGCTTTAAAACTTTTCCTAGCTCTACTTAGATGAATGGGATTTAGGATATTTTTGGTGTGTAAAAGAACAGTTCTGTCTGTTCAATGAGAAGCTTTGATTAATTGTGTGATAGAAAATTTCCATCTGCGGGCCTAAAGCTTTCCATTTACGTTTCAACCGAAATTTACATTTTTTTTATTTTTTTTCCGTGAATTAAGTGCTCAAACTTGACATGAGCATGTTTGAAATTTCGGTCAGACCGGACCAACCGGCAAAGGGGACCACCACAGTAAAATAAATGCCATTCTTCGTCATTTTTAAAGATCTTCAATTGGTGCACTACAAATACAGCCTTAAAACGAATCAAAGAAGACAAAAGGTAATTAACTGTATTTGTTTTATAACTTGTTCTTTCTACATGTATCTTATTGATTTAGAATATTTCCTGGTCCAATTCATTGAAGACAATGTGAAGACAATTGTCACTGAGGGAGAGATAGATTTTAAGGATGACACAACATGTGCAAAGTATCTGGACAAAAAGTACTATCCTTGCATAGTACTTAGTGAGAGTGGTAAGATATAACACCTTTGGTCTTTATAAATTGAGCTTCTCAAAAATAAAACAACAAAAAGTGGAGAACTGGACTTCAAGTGTTGTTATGACACGATACAATTTCCAGTGAGATACAGTTCTGTACATGTATGTATTAGCGAGACTGCATTTTTGGGTTTGGAAACACAAGGAGGCATGTACAGGTATATACATGTAACTGCAACATGTAACTGTAGTGGGGATGCAATTGTCATAGGGACAATTACATGCTGATACACTTCAAAACAATGTGTTCACCACACTCTTGAAAGTGTTGGCGATTCACATTCTGCTCACAGACAGACAATGATTAGCTAAACTGAAGTTTCTGAATTATACATCCAAAAAGATACATGCAGGTCTGCTACATGTAGGAAAACGTTTGACTCCGCAACATGGTCAACTACAGTGGTTGGTATGTGCAAAATATAACAAGGACAAATTTGGGTCAGATTACATTTTGTCACACCTTTGGATCCAAACCGGGACTTTTAATATTGATCAAAATTAATGTGTACATGTTCTTTTACATGTATTGATAAATATATTTTTTATTTCTAACAGATGAAAAAGACAAGTTAATGAAAACAAAAAACAGCATGGAAGCCATGTGCAAAAAAACCAAAGATAAACCTGATGTGCCAACTGCTGGTGGAGAAAAAAAGCAGAGCAAAGGAAAAAAACAACCTGTACCTTGCCGTAATCAGCATGAGAGAAAGAGGAAGAAAGAAACGAATGAAAAGGAAAATGACCAAAAAAACCAGAAAGCACAGAAGAAAAAAGAGAAAGAAATCAGTGAAAAGCAAAAAGAAGAGAAGAAATTGGAGAAGGCCCAGAAAAAGAAAGCACTAGACGAGAGAGACTACAACTTACTTGACCAGCTAAGTCAGTTAAACAAATCTGTAGTGGTCTTCTCAGAGCATGAGCAGGAAATTGAAGAAAAAGAAAAAGAGCTGGAAAGGAGGAGGTTTGAAATCAGCAGAAAGGAAGAAGAAATGAGAAGAAAGGAAGACCAAAAGGGAAGTTTGAAACATGCAAGAGACACAAGAAAAGAAAATGATGTGCTGAGTCGACTAAACAAGGCAGTAGTAGTTACTTCAAAGAATGATGGAGAAATTAAAGACAAAGAGAACCAGCTGGAAAGGAGGAGCCACTAGGGATGATGAAGGTCACATTTTGGTGTCTTTAAATTTAGTCTACACCTACTAAGCTGAAGTCATGGCTATAAACATAGACCCCCGCTATTAGGGAACAAACAAATTTTGTCTGGGCATCAACTGCGAGATAAAGTTAAAAAAATAAGAATGTTTAAACTATGCATAAATTATGAGCTGGTAAAGTTCTTTGTCATGTTGCATGAACTAGTATTCAGCCTAGTTTGATTAAGAATAATCCTTGCCCCCCTATGAATACTTTGGTGTGAGTTAAGACGGGAAGTTCTGGTTTAATAAGAGGATTTTGTCTCCATTAACAACAAATGTACAGTGAACAATCTTTTATTTGGAAAATCACATGATCTGTGTGCAACAGTAATAATGTTGATATTTGTCTACTTTCCAGGTTGCACAAGGAAACGGTTTCCTGAGCTGGCATCAGACAGCCCCATTCGTATCGCCTTGAGAAATAAAATAACAAGTTTGGAGGCTAAGGCAAAGGCAAAACGGAAAACACTTGAATAATATCTGCAGTAATTAAAAGAAGGAACAATTAAAAAATAACATATTGGTTGTAGCTTTTTCATTAGGGCATATACTCTGCATTCTGAATAATTTTCAACGTTGTATTAAAAAATTTTGAAGGTAAGGTAATTCTATCAAAATTAAATGTTCATTGCTGTTCTTATTTTTTCAAGAAGTAATCAAGCTTGTTTAATTTCATAGTATATTTGCATTTACTGATTAAAATGTGTTCAATCAATTTTGAGACATTTTTAAAAGAAAATAGTTATAAAGGAATTAGTACTCGTATATTATGCGGTAGGGTCGTTCCTCTTGTTGAACACTAAATTTCATTGGCTTTACAGTGTAATACTTTCCATTGTTTCATGATGCTAATCTATTGTTATCTTTCATTGTTCTATTGTTCTTTTGCCCAATCCTGAACCCTCTTCAGTGAGGTACGACACAACCCATATTATGTAGTTCTGGAAAATATCCATACCCACCCCATGGAAGGTTAATGGAAATTCCAAGGGGTAGGGGGGTTTCAAAAGTAAAATTTTGGGAATGAAAGTATGACACGAAAAGGGAATTTCGGGAGGGGTGGGGGTTTCAATTTGAAAAACCTTCCTTGGGAGGGGTATGGATTTTTCTGGAACAACACATTACATAACATAGATACTATATATTAACTCATTGTAATCAAATACATTTTTTATTGTGGTCTAAAAGATACTGTAGATGCATTGTTTTGTTTGATATAAGATTACTAATAAAATTTTGCAATAAGATGCTTCTCATGCATTGGTCACAACATTGAGAAAAGAATTGAACTCCCATCTTCTTAATTAACACGCACAAAAAGTTTGAGCCATTATCAAGGATGTGCCCTGAAACTAAAATCTAAGGTACCCAGAGATTTCCTAGTGAATAGTGGCTGAAAAGTAGTAGTATGGGTCCCCTAGGCACTGTTTACATTCATATAAAAGTTTGCATCAAGTATACTCCAAGTATACTTTTTGTAAGTATACTTTTTGTAAGTGTACCTTAAGTATACTTCAAGTATACTTTTTTTCAGTATACTTTAAGTATACCTTTTAAGTGCCCAATAGTTTAGTACTTTGAGTATACTTTTGATCAGTATACTTTAAGTATATTTCAAGTACAAATGAAGTATACTATTCAAGGTCTTTAAAAGTATACTTTTAATATACTGAATTTCTGTAAGGGAAGGAACATCTGCATTGACAATAGCAAACTTTAGAAGGTTGTAAAAAAACCAAACCGTATCTGGAAAATCGCAGACACCCTTTTTGAGGGTGATGTGTGACAAAACATTTCCGATGTAAATCTCGCCAATCCGATAATTCACGCGCGGAAGCGAACCAATTTAAGCGAAGCAGTGTTTCTGGGAATTTCTTTTAATATCACTTCGTCATTGTCTTTTTAGAAATTTTTAAAGATATCATTGTATTCTATAACTATTTAGCTTTCAGAAAATGTATAGGTTGATGGGGTTTTCTCTGAAAGCGTCAGCGTAAGGGCGCGATTTCCAAACACTGTCAATCCACCTACCATGATACCTTAAGAGCGTATGAGCCTGCAGTTAACTTCATCAGCGCAAAAGAAGCAAACTGATAACTGCAAACAAGCCAAACAAGCCGGCTTGTTTGGTGCATGGGTAAAAGTGGCCCTGTATTCTGTAGTTTAGCCAGAAATATAAAACTTTCACAAAACACCAATACTGAATTACTCAAAAGAGGCAAAATGTAATCACCTTTTCCTGGGCTAAAGTGAGAGAACCCCACAGCAAAAAAACATGAAAACCATACTATGGCCCTCCACAGACTAGGGATTTAGTTGTCGACAACTTTGTGATCGACAACTTAAAGTTATCGACAACTAAATAAGTCCGATAAAGGGATTCCACACACTGGCGCTCAAAATACTGATTTAGCAACCGATACGCAGGGAGGTTGGGCACCAAGAGCTTACTACGCATGTGCATGTGCTAACTACGCATATGCTGGCGGGGAAAGCTGCTGAAACAATAGCACGGAGATCTAAAAGTAGTCAACAACTAAAACAAAAGTTTTCACACACTAGAAAAATGCCAAAAAATGAGGCTGTCGACAACTATTAGTTGTCGACAACTAAGCAGTTTCCCTTTTCGAAAAGGGAAACTGCTTAGTTGTTGACAACTAATAATTTGGGGTTTAGTTGTCGACAACTTGCGCCACAGACTTCGTTTTTTTAGTTGTCGATAACTTTTAGTTGTCAATGACAAATAGTTGTCGACAACTAAATCCCTAGTCTGTGGAGGGCGTTAGGTACATACTTGTCACAACAACTACTAATGTAGTGCAATCTGAAATAAAATAATTATTGTCTAAGCATACATGTCTCTCATGACACTTGAACTGGGCCACTTAAAAGAAAATTGACCAAGCAAAATGTTGAGATTAAAATACGGCCTGGAGGCTATACATGCTCTTCAAACTTCAAGCAATTCATTTTTGCTAAGAACTACAGAAAACTTGTTTTAAATCAATTTGTATATTATGAACTCCTCCATACTTGCCTTAATTTACTCTACATATCCATCTTTGATGGTAAAATGGAATTTCTGGACAGTTACCTAACTCGCATACCAGTTCTTCAAATGTTTCTGGAGTAAGCCTAAAGTGCTCACGAAAAGTAGACAGAATAATTTGGAACAACTTCCTCGGCATAACCTTGGATACGAACAGCCCTCTCCCAGTTTTTAAACTTATCGTCTAAAAGGAAGAATGGTAAAAATTCCTCTACCATGTCGCTGTCAGTTTCACACTCAGACAACAGAATAGCACGTATTCCGGCCATATCCGCCATGTACGCCATTTTGCAAAATCTCGTCACTTCTCTGAGCCTTCAGTTTTCGTTGCTGAAGTTGCTAAGCGACAAAAAAAATCAGCTGACCACTTTGTGTAACAGACAGCAAGCACATCAGAATATCCAGAATATCAGGAATAATCGTTCGTTTGGCAAACAAAAAACTCACCTATTCCGGAATATATTCTTATTCCGTAATATCTGAAACGAACGCACCCTTAGCTACTAAGCACTGTATGTAAATAAATTAGTTTTTCAATATGTTATTTATGTGGCTATAGGCTTTGCAAAGTGGAAACTGTGTTCATATTTACACACAGGTAACAGTGAAAATATTTTATTCAGTAGTGAACAAAACAGTAGTTTGAAAATGACTCTGAGACACAAGCAAGATTTGAATCAGTATGAATACTTTGTTAATTGGAAACTGTGTCCATATTTACACACAGGTAAACTTGGAAATAATTTTGAAAATAGTTTTATTCAGTAGTGGACAAGACAGTACTGTAGTTTGAAAATGAATCAAGAGACATGCAAGATTCGAATCGGTGTGAATACTTAACGCTGTACAGTGTATTAGCGTAAATATAAACAGTGTACCTGATTGGGAAGGTTGCCTTACAGACACTGAAGACAACCTTAAACAAACTCTTCCTGATGCTGCATCCATTTCTGTACTCGCAGCAGCATATTGACGCGAGTCCACTGCAGCGGGCACTAACATGCCTTTGTTTGTAGCAATAGCTGATGCTAACCTCTGGGATAGGCTAGTCTTGTTGAAGCGACTGATATGAGTAACACCATATGGTTCACATAGCTGGATTAACTGTGTCTTTGAGTAAACAACAGAAAGACCATTGCATTTATGCCTTGTTACAAATCCAACCTGTCTTCCATTTGACACAGTCCTTCCTGGTGAGGGGTCCTTTTGAATTTCCTAGCAGTAGAGGTATATGGTGGGCCTAGTTAACATAAATGTAAGCTTATAGGAAAGGTACCATCCCTATTCTATGAGCTATGTACTGTAGTATGAAATAATGCAAGTGACTTTTATGATGCTCTTATAGCTTGATATATTTTAATAAACATCAGAAGTTTTACTTAATGATTCTAGTACGAAAAATTGTGGCTTATAGTACGTGAAGATTACTTTAGTTATTTTGCCGAGCAAGAAGATTAATTTCTTCCATAAATTAATCCGTCCACTTTGTCAGCAAAAATATTTTTGTTTACTAACTTTTATCTTGCCGGAAATAACGCGGGGAAACTACGAGGGTGTTTTGGCTAGAACTATCCGCTGATTTTTCGCAGGTGCAGACATTACACTTTTGCTTTTCAGTCGCATCAGTGTTTGACTTCGCCGGCAATTACGTCCTTTTGAATAGTCATATTTTTAAAATGCATTATCTCACCTGAAATGGAATTTGGTCATTCTTTTGAGTGAGCTTCTTGTTTTGTTCCATTACCTGTTTTCTCAGCTCTGCAGTTTTTTTAAGGCGTTGTGCCATTCTGTAGTCGCGAAGATATTGGCATCCTCCCATTTTTACATAGCGCATGATGGTTTCCTTTTGCATGTTGTCAATAGTTTCCTGAAAATCAAATACAGAAAATGTTGAATGTCTACTACTGAAAAAGATATTAATGGAAGCTACCTTTATATGTATACAGTATTGTGCAAAAGTAATGCAAACGAAGTTCGTCGAAATTCGTCCTTTGTTCTCGCGAATTTTCCTTGAAAAGTCGTCGAATTTTCGAAAGATGTTTCGTAGGGTTTTAAGCGAAAAATTCACGACCTTTCTCGAAATTTCGAGATAGCGAAATTCGAAGTAGCGAATTTTCAAGGTAACCCAAGGAAAATTCGAGATAACGAAATTCGAAGCAGCGAATTTTTGTGAATGAATCGGCGGCCACCATGAACGGCATCGCTGAACGAGCGTATGTAAATAAACTTAATTTATATCGAAAATAGATTCAATGATCCGACAGTTTAATCGGCTATTTCCAAGGCAAAAACCGATTGCCTCGCAAAACGAAAACAGCGACTGCTTCACAAGTATTTCCACTAAAACAGATTCGTAAACCTTATTTTCGCAACTTTCATTTTGTACTTTGCTTATTGCGCGTCAAAGTCTGTTGACATGAAAATGTTTAGAGAGGCCCGCTTTTCCAAAACAAACAACGCAGGAATGAGTCAGAACTTTTGTAGACAAAAGTTTTATTTCATGAAACACTACATTTCGTATTGGAATCAAAACTCAAAAGCTCTCAAATGTCTTTTGCGTGTGTTTTAGCCAGAGCAATGCACGTCTCAATCGGGTCGAAAGTTGAGTCGTACAATACAGTCTTCGGATGCCTTACCTTGTAAACTGAATCCTTGCCGGGTTTAAAAGCAGTAAGCTTGTTTCAAGCATTTCCTTCTTCCATATCGACCGTCAGCATCCACTCGTATTTAAACCCAGCCGAAGTTCAATGTTCTGTTTATGTTGACGATTTTAGAAAACATACGAGCCCACAGTGATTTGGCTGCGGTACAGATTTTGCGTCCGTAGCCACGTCATGTAAGACAAAGTGAGGCGTTCGCGAGAAGTGAGTACTTCTAAATGAACACGTTTGTTCTGTTTGTTCGCCCGAATGAGCGACAATCGTCCTTCGTTCGTTTTGCTTTAAATATACCCGACGATTGACTTTTCTGAGTGTCTAGGTAAAAGACACATTAAAATCTAGGAAGATCGAGACGCACAGGTTTGGGAGAAAGGGGGTTGGGCGCTATAACGGTTTCGTAATAGTATGACAATGTAGTACAAGGTTTCCTGGATTAAAGAAATAATACTGTAAATAGAGCGGTTTTCAATCGAGCAGCAAAATCAGTCAATCACTTTGGTTTTACTTTTTGTATTACTACGGTTTGATATCGCGTGAGTAATCTAATTGGCAAGTAATTTGTTTGGTTTTGGTTTTAAGCCACTCACTTGAAAATCGCTCTAGACTTCTTGGGGTTTTGGTTTTTAGACAAGAGGCTTGGAGAGTGAAACGAACTAATAATAATAACAGTCATGATAGAAAATTATTTCATAACGTTTCGTTCTCATTTATTTTCTATTTTCTCACAGCCAACTAAAGATTACAACATTACGATGAAAACGTTCTTAATAAATACAACTCAGAAAACGTTCTTAATAAATACAACTGAGAAATGATGCCAACGATTTAAGACGACCTACACTAAGCGACTGTTTTCATTTTTTCTTAGGTTCTGGCATCTTTTTCCTATGCTGATTTTGCATGCCTCCCACATTTTTGCCATTTCTTCATCATTTCGGCAGTGGTGCGAGAATGATCTGATTACCTCAGCTGCAAACAAAATAAAATGTCTAAATAAGCCTACATAACAGTAAAGTTCATTATGAAAATGGCTAACATCATACCCGCATCGTTTAGTCTACACGTTTAATTTAGTTTGTTTTCATTTTTATGAAGGAGCTAAATCACCATCAAACACTGCACCTTGAGCAAATCAACCAGAACTTGTTTCCCTCAAAATATATTGTTTTGGCGTGTCACAGAACATGACTCAGTAAACTATACCATAATGAACTTGAAGCAAGACATTGTTTTTGAGCAGTAAACAGATGTTATTGTTGGACATTTGATTTTAAAACAAGTGAAATGGTACAGAAAAATGAAAAGCAAAGTGGCTAAAGAAAACAGACCAAAAATGAAGTATGATACAACTGATATGCATGTATCTCGATATGCTTCACTTACCTTTTATAGCAGAAATAATCGTCGGATCCAGTGGCGCGAAGTCTTTGGTCCCATGAACTGTAGACCGCATCAAAGTTGCTTTAGGGAATAGTTTGTCTGCTAAGCGGAGAGCCATCCCTGATGGTTTTGATGCTGCTTTGACGAAAATGCAGTCATTTCTTCCTAGCCGTACGTTCCCAGATCCACCAATTTCAACCGTATCTATATAAATGATGAATAAAAATTGATCAACATGATAACATCAATGTCAACCAACCCCTATCCACTTGAAATTCAGGTAAATTAACCACAAGTAACTGGGAATACTGCAAAGTATCAATGATAACCTAATGGTGCTCATACGTCATCAAGTGTCCAAATTAAATAGGGACTATGAATTCTGACCTGAAGAATGGCTAAAAGTGCGAAACGTCATCCACAGAAACATTCGACACTTTCATTGAAACGTTGGCAAAGTTACTTTTTAATGTTTTATTGTTTACACTGTCACAACGCATCACTGCGAAGATATGAGCATACTATACGGTATCTTTGATAGCCAAACAAAGATAATAAAATACCTGTCAATTCAGTATTGAGTAACATGTCCACATCTGCCAGTGGTGTCTTCTGTAGTGACTGGGCCGTCTGAACTGGGTACTCTGGATTCCGTTGCATTGTTTGGATCTGAACTGAGTGCTCTGCATTCCTCTGCACTGACTGGACCTGAACTGGATACTCCAGGGACTGGCTTAAATGAGAATCAGGTGTCGAAAACCGCAATGGAGGGGCGCACTGCGAGGTTTGATGCTGGACTGAAGATGCCGGAGCAGATGTCATGAGGTTCAGGATCTTGTCAAGCTTGGCTTCCTGCCTTGCAAAGGAACACTCGAGCCGTTCCAGGATTGTTCGTGCAAGGCGAAGCTCTGTGGCTGCATCACTTCCTTGGCATACCTGAAGTAAATAAACTCATTGTAAGTTTGTGACGTATAATAAATTTTACATACTTTTTACAAATAATGAGTTTAAAGTAAGTTACTCAGTGCACTGTGCAAGGGCCGTAGCCAGCAAAAATGTCTGAGGCAATGTCAATGAAAAATTTTGACGATATTTTCTAAGATGACGCTAAGTTTCTCTCATAGTGTTGGGGGTCTTTCTCCTCTGTGACAGCTGCTTTCTATAGAATGTGAAGTGTAATTCCTTTCAAAAAAATTTCACGAAGTAACATTTTTATTCTATGCTTACCTCTGTTACATTATCCAGACTCTGCATTGCTCTACTTATGAGATTTCCCATATTTGGAATTTCAATCTCTCCTCCGTCAGAGTAATCTCCCAGATCAGCGGTGGGTGGAGGCGATGTTTCTTTGATAGGCCTGACAGGCTGAGGTGGACGCTGAGGAATCAGTGAAAACAACGGAGTATCATCATCTGAATCGGAACTGTCTTCGGACGACTCAACAACTTCTTGCTCTTTAGCTGGTGACGTAGCCTCCAAAATCTGCGGAATTGAACAAATTAGCGAATTAGTGCAGAAGAGCAACGACTGTTAGAAGTCTACAACGCAGATAAATAATCACCAGTTCTCCAATAGATTTATTACATCTACTCCATACATTACGGCTGTTTCCATACAATGTTTTTTCGATACAAGTTGCCGGGGTCGATTCGATACAAACTGTACTTGCAAAAGTAAACTTAGAAATAGAATACTTTCAGACAGACTGTGAGCATTCTCTCTTTTGCTCGAAAATCCGTACGGAAATTGAGCGTGACTGCGAGCGTGACATACAAAGCCGCCACTTACGGCTCGCGGCTTCGCATATCACGCTCCCACGCTCATGTTGTTTTGCGTTCTTCCTTCCGTTATTCCCTACGAATTTTCGAGAAAAAGAGAGACTACTCGCAGTCTGACTATCAGAGGGTTTTAACTGCAATTATTTTTGTTTCATTATTATATGAGAGTTGACTCCGCAAGCAGAGCACAAATACTTTTTAAGTTCCGAAAGACTGAGATTTTATAGTACTCCCAAGCTCGAAAATATCCTCAAAGACATAGCCAAAATAATGTTTGAAATCGCTTGGTATTTGGGGACGAAGATTTACTATCCTAAGAAGAATTGAATGAGATATTACTGCTGCCGGGTATCCAGACACAATGTGTTTCTCCCAACTGCTTTAGGTAACTTGAGGTTGCATCGTATTTACTTCAGTTTGGAAAGAATCAGACTATGTCCCTCTTTCGCTTAGTCTGTCGAGCGAGACCTTAAATATTAAAACAGCAAGGAATCGCCCACAGGAGTTCGCGTGGCCATTTTTCTCGAGGTTTTCACTCGCGGACTAAGCGAAAGAGGGACTACTAGTCTAGTACAGAATCGACTTAATATTTGTGTCAAACGGACTAAGCGAAAGGCTAGGCTACAAATGATACTGACATTTGCTAATTAAGTTTAAGACTTCATGTCAAACTGTTAAAGGTCAAAAACTGATACCGTTGGGTGATACACGCGTATAAAGTAATTGAAAATACTCTCCGCTATATTGCACGGAACTTAGTTGTTTAACTAATTGTTTTTGTAAGCCATCGATTGAGAAAAAGTACCGCGCGCTAATGAATAACAGAAGCGCGCTCTTGCCAAATCGTAATCTGTTTGTTTTAAAACTGTTAAACGACAAAAACTGAAACAGTTGGCTCATAAGTGCATAAACGTTACCTTGAATTTTAGAGTCACCGTGTCTTAACAATTGAACCAAACTATAACATAATGCAAGCGGTATGGTTTGACCCTAAACGAATAACAGTGCTATATAAACGAATAGAAGTTTTTGCTGGAACCAAATCGCAAACAAGTGTCGAATTTTCAAAGTATGATCAAGCTAATCCAGGTAACCATGAATTGAAATTTCAGTTTTATCATATTTAGCAATGATACCTGGCCACATTTTTCTGTCCTTTAGTTTTATTGGTAATAATTTTAAACTACACAAACTCATCTTTCGAACAAACCGGCTCAGTTGTAACTACCATGATTTATCAACAAACAGTTTTACAGACCTGTCCCTTCGGTTTCTCCTTGCCCTTTGCTTTTGTAATCGTTTTCTTTGCGGGAGGTGATTCTGGGATCTGCGGATTAAGAGCGACAGGTGGTCAAATTCTTCCAGGAGAACAGTCCATTTCAAATTCACACTCGTTCAAGGAGTTTGATCTAAAACAAACACTTACAGTTTTCGCTTCACTTTCGCCTGACGCGGTTGCAGTGTTCCCTCTGATCTGGAAGATTTCTGACTCGTTTCAAACGGGTAGCACTCTATCACAGCAGAGAACTCTTTTTTAGTCTTTCCCCACAGTACTTTAACATTTTGTCCCTGCTTCAGGGGGGATGGATCTACAATGCAGTTGCGATAAACATCGGAATACTTTCCGCGACTCCAGATGACACGAGCAATTTTTTTCTCCATGACGCAAGTTAACAGAAGGTGAGTAGTTTCGATTTAAAGAAGGTGATCAGAGGAAAGCGACATATTACCCTCGCCTTGCGAGAAATCTCCGATACCCCTACTCCATTATTGTACAGATCAATAATATCTTCCCTGACAAACACAGGCAATAGTTTACCGGGCTGGTAAAATCCACCAAGGAAATTTCTAGACATCCTGGGTTTTAATACATGAAACCATGAGCGAACGAGCGCATATTTTAAAAACGCAACGCAGCGGTGACACCATAGTCGCTCATTTGTTCCCGCGCGAAAACACTCGGCCGAAAAATAATTTGAAAATAGTTTTCATCTAATAACTGCAGATTTCTTATTTTCAATTTTACCACGAGTTTTTTACTACTTTTAATTTGATTTACAATTGCGCAATTGAAGGTTCGAAGAATCATTTCATAATTGAAAAATCAAATCGGTGAATGAAATATTTTACGAATGTTTGAAGTTGTGCGTTCATGCGTGAAGCGCGTTGACTGTAATAGGCAATAGGCCCTTTGCAGCTAAGCCGTCACGTGACCTACTTTTCATAAAATTATGGGCTATAACTTAACAAATGCCAGAAATGGAAAAAGCATGTCGAGAATATCAAAACGGCCAAATTTGAGGCCCCCATCATTAAAAGATGAGATTTTATGACAGTCTGAATTTTTAAAAAAATAAGGAGGTTTGTATGGAAAATGTTGCTGGAGAGCAAGACCTTGCTCTCCAGCAACATTTCCCATACAAAACTTCTAAATTTTCCGAAAATTCAAACTGTCGTATAAACTTACTGTACTCTTTCATTCCAGGGGACTCAAACTTGGCCATTTTGGTATTTTCGATGCGCTCTTTCCATTTCTGGCATTCTTTTAGTTATAGCCCATAATTTAAAAATTTTCTAGGAAAAATTTGGTCATGTGACCCCAGCTGCAAAGGGCCTATTGCAGAAACCTGAGAGGACTGGGAAAGAATATGGTTGTTTTCCGTTTTTTTGAAAAATTGAGATATTAAAATGAAAGATTAACTAAATTTGAGAGTCTTTACCAAGAATAGCAGTATTTAGACGAGGAAAATGGCACAATGGTAGCTCTTCAAATATCACCTACAATAGAGAGTTTGTATGGATTGGGTAGACAAGCCACAAAATTATAAGGATTTGTATGGAATTTTTTAAACTTTTGCCAGGCTTCCATTTGAACAATTTTCCATTGAAAACTCTTAAACTTTGCTGGGTAGCTTTTCATTCAGTAACATTTCAGTTGAAATGTTTAGATTTTCAATCTAATCAATATAATAAACTCGTCACAGTCCTCTTGCATTTCTGCAATTGGCTGTATTGCAATCGCAATCGCAATCGTTAGCACCCCGGAAAAAACGATCGATTGCATTTGAATATTGGGCTTGCTCACGTGACCATTTGGAGCGCCCAGATTGGTCACGTGACATTTTCGCGTTTCGCTCCGGTCATGGCTATGTACAAGTAAAGGTAAATTACGGCCCAAATTTCCATAAATGTGTTAGGTGCACATTTGTGTTGACAGAATCGAGCACGAAATCAAAAATAGCAAAGCAAATGCGTTGTCACTATAGGCAATTTTCTTTCAGATAACTTACCAGAGTAATTTGATACACGTTGCTTAAACCGCCAAGCTACGCAGGGTATGAGAACAGAGACCTTCAACCGTTTTCATTAATTATATATTTTTGTTACTTACATGTTTGTGTTTACATAAGTCGAGAATAGCAAATTTTAGGGCCTGATTACATGAGCCGGGCTGGCCCGGTTAGCCGGGCTGGTGTTAATTTGCCGGGATCTCGGCACGTTTGTTAAACGCAACAAAAATCAACTCCGCGATTACATGACAACCGGGCCAGCCCGGTTAGCCGAGATCCCGGTATCGCGGTGCCGGGATCCCGGCTAACCGGGCTGAGATTTCTCCATGTAATCGCGTTTGCCGGGCCAGCCCGGCTCGTTAAGCCAATGAGAGTACAAAATCAAGCTTGCTCCAGTTTCCCACGGTTCATCGAATCAGCCATCAACCGGGCTGGCTCGCCTCATGTAATACCGGGCTGAAAGTCATCTCGGCACATCGAAGCAGCCCGGCTAACCGGGCCAGCCCGGCTCATGTAATCAGGCCCTTACTGTGATGAATTTAACCGATTCCAACCAGCCCCGAGATTTGTCAGATTTGTACGACTGCGAGTTGCTAATTTTAGAACCGTGGGAACTGCAATTTTAACCCAGCAATTTTCAATATTTTTGCTTTATTTTCAACATTACTGTACTCACTGAAATATTTGTTGTTTACCAAATAAAGCTGGTTTGTGTTCTGCAAGAAAATAACTAATATATGCTTGAGGTGTATCAAATTAAAAGATGCTGTTTTATTGATTTAAATCGTTACGGGTTATTTTCCTCGAACAACATGAATAAAACTGAGCAGCGCTCATCAAAACAACAGCAAATGAATAAAACTAAGTTAAATCCACCTGATACTCAACATCAACTTCAGTGTATAAATTCTGCATTCAATACTGGTTAACTTTATATTGTTGAAGAAATGAACAACACATGCATCTGATGATCTGCGTGTTGACATCTTAAGATCACGTATGTTTACATATTTTTATATTCCATGAAAACTGACATTTGACCCGTCCAACAAGTATTTACAGTCTATTAAAGCATCCAACTTGATCATAAAAACAATAAGCCATGTTATCAGGGGTGAATTTCTCGCCTGCTGGACTCGTCATCTTTTTCCAAATCATTTTCCCTTCAGGTAAGCGGTCTCAGACCTATTGTAGAGGAGTGCGCTTTGATTTTTCTTTCTCGAAGGTCTACATTTTATCAGCAGCTGGACCAAATCTAGTTTTGGTTCCTCCAGCCTTTTTGGTTGACCCCTAGCCGCAGTATGTTGAGGGAGATCTTCTCCCGTTTGACAAAAGGTCTTCCATTGGTTTGAAACCGTAACACCGCTCACTTTGAACTTTGACGCTATCGCTGCTCTAAAACTTCCTGGGTAGTACTCTGTTGAAACATCCTGCTTCCGCTTAAAATATCATCAATAATCAGTGACCTCATCCTTTTCAAATTATTTCCCACGATGGAAAGTTCTTCGAAGCAAAGTTGTTCTGCCCGCGAAAAGAAACATATTATATCACGTGACCAATCTGGGCGCTCCAAATGGTCACGTGAGCAAGCCCAATATTCAAATGCAATCGATCGTTTTTTCCGGGGTGCTAACAGTTTTGTGATTTCGGTAGTATCGAATTGAAGGTGAACTAATTTGCCGATTCGAGAACCGTGAAAATGAAGAGCAAACCACCACAGCACCAACTAAGCTGTTATTATCCTCGATTATAAGAAACACTTCGATTATTACGAGCTGCAACGTAATCCTCAAGTTGCCTGGTTAAGCCTCAGATAAAAACATAATCTTCTTTTTGCAGCACTTGCTAAATAATCACCGAGATCCAGGAGCGAGCATTTAGCTTAAAACTACAAATAAGTAAGCTCAAAATATGGCGATGTGTGTAAAACATGGAACACAATCAATATTTCTTACAGTACCGCTCAAATGTAAGTTACCACCGTCTCGCGAGACGCGTCTCGTTTCTCTCGAGACATGTCTCGTTTCTCTCGAGACGAGTCTCGTTTCTCTCGAGAAGTTTCTCGTTTCTCGCGAGTGCACTGCAAGTACCAACGCTTTGCCTTTAGGTGAATGTACAAACGGCATTATCCGTTCGAACGGCCGAACACACGGCAAGCGAACGGATAACAAACGGCTAGACAAGCCATTCGAAACGTCAGTTGAACGGATGCAACATTTTTTCGAACGGTAAAGTCGAACGGGTGAACAGATGCAATTTTTTCGAACGGTAAAGTCGAACTGGTGAACGGATGCAATATTTTTCGAACGGTTAAGTCGAACAGGTGAATGGATGCAATTTTTTTTTCGAACGCCAAACGGCTAGACGGCAGAAGCAAAAAGACATAAACACTATTTCTGTGACAAACGTCGCTAGAGACGCTAGACGGCTCCGATTTGTGTTGGAAAAAAAAATCAGCCGTTCAAACCAACAGATTTTCCAAGTGTGTATAGGAATTGACAACGGAAACTTTGACAACGTATAGGAATTGACAACGCTGCTTTCGCAAAGCCGTTTTCAGTGTTCTAAGTAATTTTATAAATGAAAATAACGCAATCTCAAAATAATTATTTTTGAGTGGCGCCATCTACGTCTAGCCACATTTACATTGAGAAATGTTCTTTGTTTTATCGAACGCTGGTCATTACCTCAGTAAGTTTTGAATGAAACTTGTTTCTTTTAATATCCAAAAGCATGGCGTCAATGGTTATTTAAGAAAAGGATGGCAAATAATTTTGCGTTTCGGACCGGCAGTAAAAAGCGTAATTTGCATATGTCAGAAACTTGCCAACAGTCCTGTATGTTTACATTGATTTTTTTGTTCGGCTGTAGCGACCACACGCACGCTTTGTACGTAGATATTCCTAGAATGCCGTTTCAAAATAGATTTAAAGCTTATTTTCGATTGTAGAACATAGCAGCGAATCAACTACAAATTGTTGTGACGCCTTGAAAACTTTACTGATGCGTGAAAAAGTCACGCTTTTGTCATGCATGCATGTATAGTCTTCTGCGTGTGCTCGCCGACTCAGAAACTTGCTTGTTTTGAAATTTGGGTTACTCTAGAAAGCTACTTCCCAGTAAATATGTTTTTTTTATAACCATTGCTACAGGGGCCATTCCGGACAGAAAATAAGCTCATTTCGCATCGCTACCACACCGTGGGTCTGGGATTCCGGGACACATCGTAACAAAAATTGTAAACAATAAAATTTCCACTATGTCGAAAAAGCAAAACAAAGCGAACTCAGTATCTAATTCAGAACCAACCGATAAAAATGTACCGTTACTAAACTGATGAAAATAATTACAACCGAACAAAAAGCGTAAGGCCTTATCTCTCTCTCAATTTGAGACTCTCGATTCACAGGTTTGAGCACGTGACCAAAAGTGTAATAAAATCTACCGAATGATTCATTCGCAAATGAAAACTCTCTCCAAGAATGACTTCAACAGTGCTTAGAAATTTGTATGGCTTACACTTAAGACTCTTGTGTAACGGTGGCCGTATACGTAGTAAGGTCGACAATTTGTTTGTTCGTAGGTACGCGCGAGAATCAATTTCTTTGGCTATACGTTTACTTTGTAGAACATGCATGTAAACAGCAGCTCACGGCAATCAAGGAATCGTTCGTTTCAGTTGTGTTCAAGTTGTTGGAGAGCCAAGTTGTTTGTCCGTTTAGCCACGTTATGTTTGAAAAACACGACGTTGGATGAAAATGTTTGATCGTTTAGCGCGCCGGGGCTTACGAGTCAAGATTGCAACGGATAGCTCGATCAAGCCATCCGAACAGCAGACAGTTGAGCACGCACCTTACGAACGCCCCAAAATAATTATTTTGAATCGTCCGAACGGCTAGCTATTTTTTTGAACGCACGGCAAGAGCCGTTCGAATGGCAAGAATTTTTTTCAAACTCACGGCAAGAGCCGTTCGAACGGCAAGGAAGACATTAGACCGACGTTCGGAGGCGTTGCAAATTCAGTACGATGAAGCTGAAAACAAACAAACTTTCTGTTTTAATTTCGACTTCACCGATTTGACAACACAGTGCAAACGGAAATCTCTGATACAATAGATAGTACAACGACCTCTCGCAAGTAATATATTCCATACTAAACGGTTCAGTGACTCTCGCGAGAAACGAGACTCGTATCGAGAGAAACGAGACTCGTCTCGAGAGAAACGAGACGCGTCTCGCGAGAAACGAGACGAGAGGTGGTAACTTACATTTGGGCGGTACTGTACATATTCTCTGACATTCTTCGTCTTTATAACTTTGTATGAAGAATACGCTGGATAGAGAGTTCCAAACACGAGCCTGTGTGAAGAGAGTGAAACGAAATGTCATTTCTTTGAAGGAGAAGGTCGAAACGCGCCAATACTTACATGATAACAAGCGACGCCACGTACGAAACCATATCTGGAGCAAAATGTTCCCTGTTGCTTCGACTGGAAAATTTGGCAGTTGGTTCAGGTCAATCCACAAAAATCGATTGGGTAGGGATGCGGGTGCAGTTCTTTTCTGTTTCCGTTGCTCGCTTGTTGTTTTGACCCAACCTCGTCCCCAGGGCCTTCTCCTCGACGATGATCGTCGGGAGAAAGGCTGGGTCACGTGGTACAAAATCTCCAAATTTTTAGCACGTGACATTTTGAGAAGACCAAAACAAAATGGCAGCCAAAGTCGTGTTCTTACCGTAGAACGCGGAAATGTTATGCACGAAGCAGTGATGGCTTCCTAGGAAGATAGCACATTATTTTCGATGGGTTTTTGGAAGCAGGTCGCTTAGTTAAAGAATCTGGAGCAATCGCCAACTAATTTCCCAGATAACCAATTAAACTGGAGTCGCGCCATCACACTGGAGTCGCGAATGGATTTGCTGATCTGACTTTGTGTCGACTCGTTATCGATATGATGACGGCTAACCATTTCACGACCCCACTTCAGTTTGTTCATTCGACCTACTATTTGCACATAACTGCCGCACAATTTAGCTGCGCCGACTTAGTACTTTTAATCCTTATACGTTTTTTCAACCCTACATTTGCAATGCGAAATACAGTGGCCTGCAGTAGATCTTATAGACAGCTAGTGATGAATTATAAAACAAACTCTTCGCAGGCGAGCTCAAGAGATCACGATGACAGGGACTCCATCAACAGCTGGGAAGAGTTCAGTGACCACGATGGAGGTTATGACCTGCATCAATATCAGGAGGAAGTAATTCCCCCTTCACTCAATGAGGTTGGTGAACTTCTCTTTGAATGGATGCAGTTGTTTAAGTTTGTGTCAGCTGTTCAGTTAATTCCGCCAATAGAACGTTCGGAAATCGAACTCAATCGAACCCACTCAAACTCAACCGTGGATTGTTCCGAACCAATCGAACAAATCGAACCAAACCGCAGTCAATCCACTAGATTGTGTTTGGCAACCAAACACAATCTAACACCAAAATTAAGTGTTGACAAAGTCCTGCAAATGTAGAGAAATCCACTGATCTACCCATGCAAGCGGAACATATTAGTTTGCAGTGAACAATGGTATCATTCATTCCTCAAAGCGCAAAGAACCATTGTGCAAAGTCAGTGTTGTTTCCGCTATTTTAACGCTATTGTGTCAAATGTCTTCGCCGGGAGAACAATAAGTTGCTATGGCCACTAAGTACCAAAATATTGTTCTTCATCAGCTGATTTGATTTTTATGTCACTGCTGTTGTCAAAAAGTATTTACATGCGTTTTGGGTTTTCCTTTTTAAACAATTCGCCTTTAAACTGTTGTTTTCGTAAAATCAGCGATGCAAATTACAAAGCTCACAGCCGTCAAGCCTTATAAACTATTATACATATACGCATTTCCAAAATGAAGTACGTTACATCTAAATTACAGCCAAATCTGCATATAGTATGTACAATTCTTCTGGCGTAGAAATAGAATTTTTAAAAGTAATTGATAGATAAAAAGCTTTCCGGTATTTACGGAAGTTTATTTGTCCCGGTCCGGTTTTATACCTTATTATCTAAAAAGTATTTCCTTTTGACTGTGTAATTTCGTGTAGATGTAATTAATTTAAATGCTTGAGTTCATGTCTTGTTCCTTAGTATCCTGCATGGCAAAGTTGTGGCGCTTTTGTGGTATCCAACGAACTTCAACTAAACCCAAGAACAAGAACATGCCTTCCTGTAGATGACAGATACATTCTCTATGAGAGGTCATGGACTAAGAATAGAGGGAAGGGTATGTTAAATTAATTAAATATTGTGAAATATTTATTGCAAGGAATAAGTTTATTATAATTTAATAGCTTCATTAAATTACATTAAGAATCCTATTTAGTCACAAGTCCAGTTTCTCTCTTTTCTCTTTTCCTTAAAACAAAAAGAGACAAAGAAAATTATTCAGTCACTAATTTCTGGCAAAACAAGGAATTGGAGTGGGCATAATATATGATTGTAAAGGCAGCAAATTATTTTGCGAACATTGCGTAATTATATTTACGCGAGGCTCGTTGCTGATGAGATGTCTTTCTAACTCACAAGTCTTGCATTATTCTATGTTTTTTCTTTGTCAGGAGCATCAGCTGATGATATTAATGTGTCAGTTGATATTAAGCAACCATTTTCCCCGAATGGGATTAAAAACTTGTTGGTCGCGTTCAAAGGGCTCCTTTGCAACAATTATCCGGCAGCCTGCTTAGCACTTGGTGGTACAGTTATGTCCTTGGGCTACCAGCGTATTATCCAGGCTGGTGGTTCTTGCCCTGTGGTGCTCCTCACAGGGGACTCAGAGACGTCGAAGACAACAGTTCTGAAAGCTTGTCTTTCAATAACTGGAAATTCTGAAGCAAAAGGTTAGTCATTAAGAGGAATTAGAATGTGGAAATTTGTCAAATAGTAGGTCGAATGAACAAACTGAAGTGGGGTCGTGAAATGGTTAGCCGTCATCATATCGATAACGAGTCGACACAAAGTCAGATCAGCAAATCCATTCGCGACTCCAGTGTGATGGCGCGACTCCAGTTTAATTGGTTATCTGGGAAATTAGTTGGCGATTGCTCCAGATTCTTTAACTAAGCGACCTGCTTCCAAAAACCCATCGAAAATAATGTGCTATCTTCCTAGGAAGCCATCACTGCTTCGTGCATAACATTTCCGCGTTCTACGGTAAGAACACGACTTTGGCTGCCATTTTGTTTTGGTCTTCTCAAAATGTCACGTGCTAAAAATTTGGAGATTTTGTACCACGTGACCCAGCCTTTCTCCCGACGATCATCGTCGAGGAGAAGGCCCTGGGGACGAGGTTGGGTCAAAACAACAAGCGAGCAACGGAAACAGAAAAGAACTGCACCCGCATCCCTACCCAATCGATTTTTGTGGATTGACCTGAACCAACTGCCAAATTTTCCAGTCGAAGCAACAGGGAACATTTTGCTCCAGATATGGTTTCGTACGTGGCGTCGCTTGTTATCATGTAAGTATTGGCGCGTTTCGACCTTCTCCTTCAAAGAAATGACATTTCGTTTCACTCTCTTCACACAGGCTCGTGTTTGGAACTCTCTATCCAGCGTATTCTTCATACAAAGTTATAAAGACGAAGAATGTCAGAGAATATGTAAGAAATATTGATTGTGTTCCATGTTTTACACACATCGCCATATTTTGAGCTTACTTATTTGTAGTTTTAAGCTAAATGCTCGCTCCTGGATCTCGGTGATTATTTAGCAAGTGCTGCAAAAAGAAGATTATGTTTTTATCTGAGGCTTAACCAGGCAACTTGAGGATTACGTTGCAGCTCGTAATAATCGAAGTGTTTCTTATAATCGAGGATAATAACAGCTTAGTTGGTGCTGTGGTGGTTTGCTCTTCATTTTCACGGTTCTCGAATCGGCAAATTAGTTCACCTTCAATTTGATACTACCGAAATCACAAAACTGTTAGCACCCCGGAAAAAACGATCGATTGCATTTGAATATTGGGCTTGCTCACGTGACCATTTGGAGCGCCCAGATTGGTCACGTGATATAATATGTTTCTTTTCGCGGGCAGAACAACTTTGCTTCGAAGAACTTTCCATCGTGGGAAATAATTTGAAAAGGATGAGGTCACTGATTATTGATGATATTTTAAGCGGAAGCAGGATGTTTCAACAGAGTACTACCCAGGAAGTTTTAGAGCAGCGATAGCGTCAAAGTTCAAAGTGAGCGGTGTTACGGTTTCAAACGAATGGAAGACCTTTTGTCAAACGGGAGAAGATCTCCCTCAACATACTGCGGCTAGGGGTCAACCAAAAAGGCTGGAGAAACCAAAACTAGATTTGGTCCAGCTGCTGATAAAATGTAGACCTTCGAGAAAGAAAAATCAAAGCGCACTCCTCTACAATAGGTCTGAGACCGCTTACCTGAAGGGAAAATGATTTGGAAAAAGATGACGAGTCCAGCAGGCGAGAAATTCACCCCTGATAACATGGCTTATTGTTTTTATGATCAAGTTGGATGCTTTAATAGACTGTAAATACTTGTTGGACGGGTCAAATGTCAGTTTTCATGGAATATAAAAATATGTAAACATACGTGATCTTAAGATGTCAACATGCAGATCATCAGATGCATGTGTTGTTCATTTCTTCAACAATATAAAGTTAACCAGTATTGAATGCAGAATTTATACACTGAAGTTGATGTTGAGTATCAGGTGGATTTAACTTAGTTTTATTCATTTGCTGTTGTTTTGATGAGCGCTGCTCAGTTTTATTCATGTTGTTCGAGGAAAATAACCCGTAACGATTTAAATCAATAAAACAGCATCTTTTAATTTGATACACCTCAAGCATATATTAGTTATTTTCTTGCAGAACACAAACCAGCTTTATTTGGTAAACAACAAATATTTCAGTGAGTACAGTAATGTTGAAAATAAAGCAAAAATATTGAAAATTGCTGGGTTAAAATTGCAGTTCCCACGGTTCTAAAATTAGCAACTCGCAGTCGTACAAATCTGACAAATCTCGGGGCTGGTTGGAATCGGTTAAATTCATCACAGTAAGGGCCTGATTACATGAGCCGGGCTGGCCCGGTTAGCCGGGCTGCTTCGATGTGCCGAGATGACTTTCAGCCCGGTATTACATGAGGCGAGCCAGCCCGGTTGATGGCTGATTCGATGAACCGTGGGAAACTGGAGCAAGCTTGATTTTGTACTCTCATTGGCTTAACGAGCCGGGCTGGCCCGGCAAACGCGATTACATGGAGAAACCTCAGCCCGGTTAGCCGGGATCCCGGCACCGCGATACTGGGATCTCGGCTAACCGGGCTGGCCCGGTTGTCATGTAATCGCGGAGTTGATTTTTGTTGCGTTTAACAAACGTGCCGAGATCCCGGCAAATTAACACCAGCCCGGCTCATGTAATCAGGCCCTAAAATTTGCTATTCTCGACTTATGTAAACACAAACATGTAAGTAACAAAAATATATAATTAATGAAAACGGTTGAAGGTCTCTGTTCTCATACCCTGCGTAGCTTGGCGGTTTAAGCAACGTGTATCAAATTACTCTGGTAAGTTATCTGAAAGAAAATTGCCTATAGTGACAACGCATTTGCTTTGCTATTTTTGATTTCGTGCTCGATTCTGTCAACACAAATGTGCACCTAACACATTTATGGAAATTTGGGCCGTAATTTACCTTTACTTGTACATAGCCATGACCGGAGCGAAACGCGAAAATGTCACGTGACCAATCTGGGCGCTCCAAATGGTCACGTGAGCAAGCCCAATATTCAAATGCAATCGATCGTTTTTTCCGGGGTGCTAACGATTGCGATTGCGATTGCAATACAGCCAATTGCAGAAATGCAAGAGGACTGTGACGAGTTTATTATATTGATTAGATTGAAAATCTAAACATTTCAACTGAAATGTTACTGAATGAAAAGCTACCCAGCAAAGTTTAAGAGTTTTCAATGGAAAATTGTTCAAATGGAAGCCTGGCAAAAGTTTAAAAAATTCCATACAAATCCTTATAATTTTGTGGCTTGTCTACCCAATCCATACAAACTCTCTATTGTAGGTGATATTTGAAGAGCTACCATTGTGCCATTTTCCTCGTCTAAATACTGCTATTCTTGGTAAAGACTCTCAAATTTAGTTAATCTTTCATTTTAATATCTCAATTTTTCAAAAAAACGGAAAACAACCATATTCTTTCCCAGTCCTCTCAGGTTTCTGCAATAGGCCCTTTGCAGCTGGGGTCACATGACCAAATTTTTCCTAGAAAATTTTTAAATTATGGGCTATAACTAAAAGAATGCCAGAAATGGAAAGAGCGCATCGAAAATACCAAAATGGCCAAGTTTGAGTCCCCTGGAATGAAAGAGTACAGTAAGTTTATACGACAGTTTGAATTTTCGGAAAATTTAGAAGTTTTGTATGGGAAATGTTGCTGGAGAGCAAGGTCTTGCTCTCCAGCAACATTTTCCATACAAACCTCCTTATTTTTTTAAAAATTCAGACTGTCATAAAATCTCATCTTTTAATGATGGGGGCCTCAAATTTGGCCGTTTTGATATTCTCGACATGCTTTTTCCATTTCTGGCATTTGTTAAGTTATAGCCCATAATTTTATGAAAAGTAGGTCACGTGACGGCTTAGCTGCAAAGGGCCTATTGCCTATTACAGTCAACGCGCTTCACGCATGAACGCACAACTTCAAACATTCGTAAAATATTTCATTCACCGATTTGATTTTTCAATTATGAAATGATTCTTCGAACCTTCAATTGCGCAATTGTAAATCAAATTAAAAGTAGTAAAAAACTCGTGGTAAAATTGAAAATAAGAAATCTGCAGTTATTACAGATGAAAACTATTTTCAAATTATTTTTCGGCCGAGTGTTTTCGCGCGGGAACAAATGAGCGACTATGGTGTCACCGCTGCGTTGCGTTTTTAAAATATGCGCTCGTTCGCTCATGGTTTCATGTATTAAAACCCAGGATGTCTAGAAATTTCCTTGGTGGATTTTACCAGCCCGGTAAACTATTGCCTGTGTTTGTCAGGGAAGATATTATTGATCTGTACAATAATGGAGTAGGGGTATCGGAGATTTCTCGCAAGGCGAGGGTAATATGTCGCTTTCCTCTGATCACCTTCTTTAAATCGAAACTACTCACCTTCTGTTAACTTGCGTCATGGAGAAAAAAATTGCTCGTGTCATCTGGAGTCGCGGAAAGTATTCCGATGTTTATCGCAACTGCATTGTAGATCCATCCCCCCTGAAGCAGGGACAAAATGTTAAAGTACTGTGGGGAAAGACTAAAAAAGAGTTCTCTGCTGTGATAGAGTGCTACCCGTTTGAAACGAGTCAGAAATCTTCCAGATCAGAGGGAACACTGCAACCGCGTCAGGCGAAAGTGAAGCGAAAACTGGTAAGTGTTTGTTTTAGATCAAACTCCTTGAACGAGTGTGAATTTGAAATGGACTGTTCTCCTGGAAGAATTTGACCACCTGTCGCTCTTAATCCGCAGATCCCAGAATCACCTCCCGCAAAGAAAACGATTACAAAAGCAAAGGGCAAGGAGAAACCGAAGGGACAGGTCTGTAAAACTGTTTGTTGATAAATCATGGTAGTTACAACTGAGCCGGTTTGTTCGAAAGATGAGTTTGTGTAGTTTAAAATTATTACCAATAAAACTAAAGGACAGAAAAATGTGGCCAGGTATCATTGCTAAATATGATAAAACTGAAATTTCAATTCATGGTTACCTGGATTAGCTTGATCATACTTTGAAAATTCGACACTTGTTTGCGATTTGGTTCCAGCAAAAACTTCTATTCGTTTATATAGCACTGTTATTCGTTTAGGGTCAAACCATACCGCTTGCATTATGTTATAGTTTGGTTCAATTGTTAAGACACGGTGACTCTAAAATTCAAGGTAACGTTTATGCACTTATGAGCCAACTGTTTCAGTTTTTGTCGTTTAACAGTTTTAAAACAAACAGATTACGATTTGGCATGAGCGCGCTTCTGTTATTCATTAGCGCGCGGTACTTTTTCTCAATCGATGGCTTACAAAAACAATTAGTTAAACAACTAAGTTCCGTGCAATATAGCGGAGAGTATTTTCAATTACTTTATACGCGTGTATCACCCAACGGTATCAGTTTTTGACCTTTAACAGTTTGACATGAAGTCTTAAACTTAATTAGCAAATGTCAGTATCATTTGTAGCCTAGCCTTTCGCTTAGTCCGTTTGACACAAATATTAAGTCGATTCTGTACTAGACTAGTAGTCCCTCTTTCGCTTAGTCCGCGAGTGAAAACCTCGAGAAAAATGGCCACGCGAACTCCTGTGGGCGATTCCTTGCTGTTTTAATATTTAAGGTCTCGCTCGACAGACTAAGCGAAAGAGGGACATAGTCTGATTCTTTCCAAACTGAAGTAAATACGATGCAACCTCAAGTTACCTAAAGCAGTTGGGAGAAACACATTGTGTCTGGATACCCGGCAGCAGTAATATCTCATTCAATTCTTCTTAGGATAGTAAATCTTCGTCCCCAAATACCAAGCGATTTCAAACATTATTTTGGCTATGTCTTTGAGGATATTTTCGAGCTTGGGAGTACTATAAAATCTCAGTCTTTCGGAACTTAAAAAGTATTTGTGCTCTGCTTGCGGAGTCAACTCTCATATAATAATGAAACAAAAATAATTGCAGTTAAAACCCTCTGATAGTCAGACTGCGAGTAGTCTCTCTTTTTCTCGAAAATTCGTAGGGAATAACGGAAGGAAGAACGCAAAACAACATGAGCGTGGGAGCGTGATATGCGAAGCCGCGAGCCGTAAGTGGCGGCTTTGTATGTCACGCTCGCAGTCACGCTCAATTTCCGTACGGATTTTCGAGCAAAAGAGAGAATGCTCACAGTCTGTCTGAAAGTATTCTATTTCTAAGTTTACTTTTGCAAGTACAGTTTGTATCGAATCGACCCCGGCAACTTGTATCGAAAAAACATTGTATGGAAACAGCCGTAATGTATGGAGTAGATGTAATAAATCTATTGGAGAACTGGTGATTATTTATCTGCGTTGTAGACTTCTAACAGTCGTTGCTCTTCTGCACTAATTCGCTAATTTGTTCAATTCCGCAGATTTTGGAGGCTACGTCACCAGCTAAAGAGCAAGAAGTTGTTGAGTCGTCCGAAGACAGTTCCGATTCAGATGATGATACTCCGTTGTTTTCACTGATTCCTCAGCGTCCACCTCAGCCTGTCAGGCCTATCAAAGAAACATCGCCTCCACCCACCGCTGATCTGGGAGATTACTCTGACGGAGGAGAGATTGAAATTCCAAATATGGGAAATCTCATAAGTAGAGCAATGCAGAGTCTGGATAATGTAACAGAGGTAAGCATAGAATAAAAATGTTACTTCGTGAAATTTTTTTGAAAGGAATTACACTTCACATTCTATAGAAAGCAGCTGTCACAGAGGAGAAAGACCCCCAACACTATGAGAGAAACTTAGCGTCATCTTAGAAAATATCGTCAAAATTTTTCATTGACATTGCCTCAGACATTTTTGCTGGCTACGGCCCTTGCACAGTGCACTGAGTAACTTACTTTAAACTCATTATTTGTAAAAAGTATGTAAAATTTATTATACGTCACAAACTTACAATGAGTTTATTTACTTCAGGTATGCCAAGGAAGTGATGCAGCCACAGAGCTTCGCCTTGCACGAACAATCCTGGAACGGCTCGAGTGTTCCTTTGCAAGGCAGGAAGCCAAGCTTGACAAGATCCTGAACCTTATGACATCTGCTCCGGCATCTTCAGTCCAGCATCAAACCTCGCAGTGCGCCCCTCCATTGCGGTTTTCGACACCTGATTCTCATTTAAGCCAGTCCCTGGAGTATCCAGTTCAGGTCCAGTCAGTGCAGAGGAATGCAGAGCACTCAGTTCAGATCCAAACAATGCAACGGAATCCAGAGTACCCAGTTCAGACGGCCCAGTCACTACAGAAGACACCACTGGCAGATGTGGACATGTTACTCAATACTGAATTGACAGGTATTTTATTATCTTTGTTTGGCTATCAAAGATACCGTATAGTATGCTCATATCTTCGCAGTGATGCGTTGTGACAGTGTAAACAATAAAACATTAAAAAGTAACTTTGCCAACGTTTCAATGAAAGTGTCGAATGTTTCTGTGGATGACGTTTCGCACTTTTAGCCATTCTTCAGGTCAGAATTCATAGTCCCTATTTAATTTGGACACTTGATGACGTATGAGCACCATTAGGTTATCATTGATACTTTGCAGTATTCCCAGTTACTTGTGGTTAATTTACCTGAATTTCAAGTGGATAGGGGTTGGTTGACATTGATGTTATCATGTTGATCAATTTTTATTCATCATTTATATAGATACGGTTGAAATTGGTGGATCTGGGAACGTACGGCTAGGAAGAAATGACTACATTTTCGTCAAAGCAGCATCAAAACCATCAGGGATGGCTCTCCGCTTAGCAGACAAACTATTCCCTAAAGCAACTTTGATGCGGTCTACAGTTCATGGGACCAAAGACTTCGCGCCACTGGATCCGACGATTATTTCTGCTATAAAAGGTAAGTGAAGCATATCGAGATACATGCATATCAGTTGTATCATACTTCATTTTTGGTCTGTTTTCTTTAGCCACTTTGCTTTTCATTTTTCTGTACCATTTCACTTGTTTTAAAATCAAATGTCCAACAATAACATCTGTTTACTGCTCAAAAACAATGTCTTGCTTCAAGTTCATTATGGTATAGTTTACTGAGTCATGTTCTGTGACACGCCAAAACAATATATTTTGAGGGAAACAAGTTCTGGTTGATTTGCTCAAGGTGCAGTGTTTGATGGTGATTTAGCTCCTTCATAAAAATGAAAACAAACTAAATTAAACGTGTAGACTAAACGATGCGGGTATGATGTTAGCCATTTTCATAATGAACTTTACTGTTATGTAGGCTTATTTAGACATTTTATTTTGTTTGCAGCTGAGGTAATCAGATCATTCTCGCACCACTGCCGAAATGATGAAGAAATGGCAAAAATGTGGGAGGCATGCAAAATCAGCATAGGAAAAAGATGCCAGAACCTAAGAAAAAATGAAAACAGTCGCTTAGTGTAGGTCGTCTTAAATCGTTGGCATCATTTCTCAGTTGTATTTATTAAGAACGTTTTCTGAGTTGTATTTATTAAGAACGTTTTCATCGTAATGTTGTAATCTTTAGTTGGCTGTGAGAAAATAGAAAATAAATGAGAACGAAACGTTATGAAATAATTTTCTATCATGACTGTTATTATTATTAGTTCGTTTCACTCTCCAAGCCTCTTGTCTAAAAACCAAAACCCCAAGAAGTCTAGAGCGATTTTCAAGTGAGTGGCTTAAAACCAAAACCAAACAAATTACTTGCCAATTAGATTACTCACGCGATATCAAACCGTAGTAATACAAAAAGTAAAACCAAAGTGATTGACTGATTTTGCTGCTCGATTGAAAACCGCTCTATTTACAGTATTATTTCTTTAATCCAGGAAACCTTGTACTACATTGTCATACTATTACGAAACCGTTATAGCGCCCAACCCCCTTTCTCCCAAACCTGTGCGTCTCGATCTTCCTAGATTTTAATGTGTCTTTTACCTAGACACTCAGAAAAGTCAATCGTCGGGTATATTTAAAGCAAAACGAACGAAGGACGATTGTCGCTCATTCGGGCGAACAAACAGAACAAACGTGTTCATTTAGAAGTACTCACTTCTCGCGAACGCCTCACTTTGTCTTACATGACGTGGCTACGGACGCAAAATCTGTACCGCAGCCAAATCACTGTGGGCTCGTATGTTTTCTAAAATCGTCAACATAAACAGAACATTGAACTTCGGCTGGGTTTAAATACGAGTGGATGCTGACGGTCGATATGGAAGAAGGAAATGCTTGAAACAAGCTTACTGCTTTTAAACCCGGCAAGGATTCAGTTTACAAGGTAAGGCATCCGAAGACTGTATTGTACGACTCAACTTTCGACCCGATTGAGACGTGCATTGCTCTGGCTAAAACACACGCAAAAGACATTTGAGAGCTTTTGAGTTTTGATTCCAATACGAAATGTAGTGTTTCATGAAATAAAACTTTTGTCTACAAAAGTTCTGACTCATTTCTGCGTTGTTTGTTTTGGAAAAGCGGGCCTCTCTAAACATTTTCATGTCAACAGACTTTGACGCGCAATAAGCAAAGTACAAAATGAAAGTTGCGAAAATAAGGTTTACGAATCTGTTTTAGTGGAAATACTTGTGAAGCAGTCGCTGTTTTCGTTTTGCGAGGCAATCGGTTTTTGCCTTGGAAATAGCCGATTAAACTGTCGGATCATTGAATCTATTTTCGATATAAATTAAGTTTATTTACATACGCTCGTTCAGCGATGCCGTTCATGGTGGCCGCCGATTCATTCACAAAAATTCGCTGCTTCGAATTTCGTTATCTCGAATTTTCCTTGGGTTACCTTGAAAATTCGCTACTTCGAATTTCGCTATCTCGAAATTTCGAGAAAGGTCGTGAATTTTTCGCTTAAAACCCTACGAAACATCTTTCGAAAATTCGACGACTTTTCAAGGAAAATTCGCGAGAACAAAGGACGAATTTCGACGAACTTCGTTTGCATTACTTTTGCACAATACTGTATGTTAACGACAGTGCTTTTGAAGTTATTGCATAGATTTTAGTCAAATCTTTTTTACGCATAATATAAGCTTAATTGACCGAGAATAGAAAATTTTTGGACTCGCAAGAAGCATCATCAACACGAAAAAGCAAGGGGTTACTCGTTTTCATACAATATATGCCTTTCTCTCACTGGCATCATTGGAGGGAAAACAAGCCATCCATAGGGTTTCCATTTCCTTGTCATTTACCATCTCTTCATATGCATTCATCACAAGGTCTTGTTTGAATTTTTTGCAGTGCCACTGAATTCATCTAGTCCTCTCAAAGCTGTTCCATGTGCATGAAAACCAAGAAACACTGATCCGATATATGGACAAGTCCTTTCTCTCTAAATTGCCGTGCCTCAGTTACCTCTAACGTTTCGTGATGCCTTGACGTTTTCTTCAGCTCTTCATAAGGAACAAGAAGATTTTCCTCAATCATGTCACAGTTTGACACACTTTCTTAGACTTTCTTAGACTTTCTTAAGTGTTTGTGGATCTTTGGTGTGCATATTGTCCCTTGCGTACTTTCTTTCAACTTCAAGAATCGTTCTAATTGCCCATCCTCCAACGTGTCTGATTTTAGCCTTTCCATGACCAGTCATTTCAGACACATCAAATCTAACTGGCTGTTGACGTTCTTCCTCATTTGAATGGGTGATGATATGAGCTAACTGGCCAATGAACTTTTCGACAGCATCGCTCCCATGTCGGTGGCTGTTAACATTTGTGGGCGGCTTAGTTGTGTGCTGTTAAAAAGGCCTTTGATGTATCCATGAAAGAGCACTGAATTAAAGAACATGTGAAGTTTAGCAGTACAGCCAGTAACACCTGCACGCGAAATGTTCACAATGACTTTGTCTGGATTTTCAATAACATAGTCCTTAATTAAACATTTCGTGCAAATGAAACCATAACAGTTTGACGAAAACCGATGTCTTCTCCTGTAGATCTTCTTCTAAGACCTGTATGCAATTGTTTTTGTCCTTTGCAAACTCACTTAAGAGCTTTGCAATTTTCATTGACTCAAGGATATCCTTGACCTCAAGAGTGGCTTGAGGGCTCGAAAGTTCCGAATCAGGCTTGAGCAGTGCATCATACACCTGAACAATGTCTGTAACGGGCTCGTCATCTTTTCTCGCAAAATAAGATGCAACTGGTCCATCACAAAGTTCCAGGGGAAAAGCACACGTCTCATCGCAATCTTTGTCATCCAAGAAAAATCTGTCTTGCACTTCAAACATCTCCCGTGGAAGATCTTTATTGCGACAACATTGCCGATCTTCGTCTAAGTGACCGAGGTCAGTTGAACATTCACATAGAACTCGTGAACTCGGGGGCAGCAAATTGTTTGGTCTGAAGTTAACACTTGAAGATTCTTTGGATCCTTAACCCGTGATGATGCGATGTAGGTTAGACCCGGTACAAATTTGCTAGAGCAGTGGACGATGGCTGCAGATAAAGTAAGACCCTGAGCCTTGTGACAAATAACAGTAATTGACAACACAATTGGAAACTGACAGATGCTGCCCGCTACGTTTCCTTGCTTGTCTCTTTTAAACCATGTTTGCTTCTCGATTGCAGTAGGAACAACGCCCAAAAACTCAAAGACTCCTTGACTGCCGTTTGTCAATTCCTCGTTCAAATTCCACACTAAAATGACTGGACAGCCTGGCCTTAAATGTAGCACTGAAGAACCCGGCCAATTCATTCCTCTCGTTTCATTCATGTGTTCAGCCTCAAAGGTAAACTCTGGGAGAGGGAAATTCTGTAAGGCCAGCCGATTATGCAATGCTACTGGTAACCTTTTAAAGTAGATGTAACTAATTTCGTCTTCAGGTTTCTCGACGGGTCTGGAAAAGGATCTTAGATATTCCAGGGTGTTTTCGCTGCATTTCCCAACTCTTACATCTTTCAGTGCAGTGAGAAATTCAGGGTTGTTTTGTTGAAGGGCATCAGTCAGTTCGTAGCGGTGCGATATGGCGGTCTGGAATATCGGCGCATGGTACATGAACAAACCCTCATCTAAGTCATTTGGAACAGGACGTAGTTGAAGAAACTCTCCCACCAAAATCAGTTGTTTACCGCCAAAAGGACGATTACACCGAGTGTCGCTTAGATGGTGGTGTATCGCATGGACCAGTTCGAGCATACACTGACTTGACATGCTGGCTTCGTCCCAAATCAATACGTCGCATTTTCTTACTCTTTCAATGACAACGCTGTTTTTTGTTAAACGTTCCACAAGGTGATCGCAAGATAGGTCTGCAATTTCTAGTCCATAGTAAGAATGCACGATGGAGGCGACTCCAGGATCGTACACTGTGCATTTTATGCAACTGGAACACACCATGGAAACCTGTTTTCCAACAGCTTGACGATTGCTGATGATATCTCTCACAACATTTGACTTTCCAGTTCACCATGGCCGGTTAGGAATAAATTATGACCCTTACTAGCCAAGCTTATTATCTCCGCCTGTCCATGTGACAAGCGAACGCTCATTCTGCTGATCTGAATTACTTCTTTCTCAGACTAATCACCCTAATGAATGTTTTTAAGAGCGTGTTATTTTAGAGCAAACACCAATGACTAATGCCAGTGTGTAAATCGGACTCAGCGTGATATAAAATAATCGCTGTTTTCAATGAATTTCCGGTGGCTAACTGTAACTAACACAGTTAGCTCAACCGCATATTGCAGACAGTTTTACTCATCAAAGGTTGATATTTTGGAAGTGAAAGGGTTAAAAAACTATCTCCCTTGGACTCAGCCTTGTGTGTTGCACAAGCAGTGTGTAGTAGAAGCTAAATTACAGTAATACTTGCTTACTTACAGGTACAACGGCAACCAAGCACATTTCCTTCATTGCATTGGCCCTTTCTGATAATATATTCCTTTCATCTATGAATTTTCAGTTGTATGCTCTATACGTAAGATTGGAAGGGGTCAAAATCTATCTCCCTTAAGCAAGCCTTCAGCTCAGCCTTATGTTATGATCAATCAGAACACGTGTGGTGGATTACGGTGATGCTTACTTATACAGGTACAACACCAACCAAGCATGTTTCATTGATTGTATTAGCCATTTTCAATGATATACTAGTCTTTTAATTTTTGAATATTTAGTTGTACACTCTATACGCAAGCTCCATGCAAACTCACCTTTCCATACTCAGGCCTTGAATCATTACACAAGTTCTTTCACACAACCTTGTGTAATTGAAATCTGTAAGGGCTGGGTCTACAATAAACAACATCTTATTCGTCAAATTTACACTAGTAAAGTCGCACACGCTTTTAACTGGTTTCTTCCATAGAAATTTATTCCACCAAAACGTAGGTTGAAACACGGTAACTGAAAACAACAAAATTACAAACACGGGAATGAGCATAAAGTAACTAACAAAGACCAAACGTGAAGAGTGCAGGAAAACGGCAAAGCAAAATAAACGAAGAAACTTACAAGACGAATGTGACGGACCAAGACAAACCCAAAAAGACTGTAGAAAATCCACTGATCCAAACGCACAGAACCTAGAAAACGCTACTAACTGAAATAAATTATGCGTGAACCGAACTTATAGAGAATGCAAATGAACATAACATATACAAAAGGCCACGAAACAAAGAAAGCTAATTACGCGAAAACTAACACCAAACACGAAACTAAAGAAAACCAATCATGCGAAAACTATGGTGCGAACAAATCCAAATTCTGGCACCTACGACTAGTCTTATTCACGCAGAGGTAACCAATACAACTTGCTGTTTGAGCAATGTGTTCATGTTGTCTAAATGGTCATCGAGTCATGTTAAAACAATTACATTACCTATTATTTACACCTTTAGCAACTAATGTACATCTTTCATGTCAGCTTGGGTATTAAATTCTAGGGGACCTAGAGAGGGCATTAAATAATGAGTCATTTATCGGAGAGAGGCATTTATTTTACTTTGACTTCCTGTCAAAAATTGTAAAAAAACAAAACCGTGAAGTGGGTCTTGTCATTCTTGGATGTTACTGATATAGGACAACCTCATAGAAAGTTGCTGACAACATTGAGTATTACAGAAATTAAGAAATGGGCACAATATGTAATTTGAACTTGAGATTGAACAAGATATGCCATTGTATTGCTAACTAAGCAAGCAAGAAACTAGAATTGTGTGATTTTACCCTTTGATTCTTGGGAGGGGGAGGGGGTTTTAAAGTGACACTTTTTGTTTATTAGTTTATTATACACAATTCACACTGTATGGGAACGTTGATTAGATAACTTTCGGTAGCGGTAATACACATACCGTCAATTCGGTCAACAAACACTGGCGTTCATTGAGTGGGTGGCAGTAAGAAAATTATTTGACCATCCATGCCATTTCCATACTTGTCAAGCACTATAATATAAAATTATCATAGCAACAAGTCAATTAAAGTAAATATAGACAATTTTGATGATTGGTTGATGTTGTACTTGCTATCAACATGTTGTAATATTATTTTAAGTGAGTATATTATTTCCGGTAATCAAGCATTCGTGCTGTTTAGAAGTTGAATTAAAAAAAAAACATCACCACTGTAGAGCCTGTCATCTTCAACTGTGTATTGAGAAAGTGTAAAAATGTTTATTTGCACATAAAAGTGGTCCTTAAAGAAATGGGGGTGCATTCAATAAAGATAACAGTAGAAACAAGTGCAGTTCATCCATTTCAATTTAGCACAATGAAAGCTACATTTATTAAATTATGGCCATATAAAAAATGTGTTCTCTTCCCAGGAATTATATCAGACTAGCCTTTGCTAGTAAGTTCCCATACCTCTTTTCCCATTTCTTAATGTGGTCTCTGCTGCCCAGAAATACCAATCCCACTGAGTACTTCCCTCTTGCACTTTTGCAGGACTCTGGTCAATGAGAGGCAATTTAACAATATTAGGTAATTATTACAATTGTTTCACTCTTCTACTTTTGTTTCCTTGGGTAAAGGGGTCTACGTAACCAGTTAAATAACAAAATATGAGATGAAATATGAAATGCCAGTATTATTTGTACATGTACCTCTGCATGGTGCCTCGAAATTGGCTTCAGTGGCAGGGATTAAATAGGACAATCACTATTGCCCTCCTGTCTTCATATGCTTCCCCGCATATCTAAAAGAGGAGAGACCTACATTGTAAGTTATTGTTGTAGGACAGGTCAATCAGTGTCAGGTGTTATAAAGTTAATTACAGATTTCACAAAATTAGCACCAATTAAATAAGAGACCATAGCTCAAACACACAAATTTTCCCATTGTATCGTTGGCACATTCTCACAGACTGATGCAGATAAAGGGCAGACATCTTTCTCAAAGAAGACAGTGTCAGAAACAACCGTACTCTAGATAAGTGAAAAACAAAGTACAAATCTAAATGAAAAATAGAACATCACAGTTGTTCTGCTTGTAAAACCTACCTCTTCAAAGGTATGTGTCAGGAATGGGAGAATGACAGTCTCACCATCACAGCCCTCATTCAACAACTCCAAACACCGTAGAACCTCAGAGGTTCTGCTGAGGATATTGTGGTCATCTGTTAAAATAAAATCTCTTGTAAAAAATACCAGTACAACAGTAATGCACCCCAGCTACATGTGCACAATTATTAATTGTTTTGTCAGGTGTTTGTATTATAGGTATAACATAATACAGTATTGTGCAAAAGAAATGCAAACGAAATGCGTTGAAATTCGCCCTTTGTTCACGCGAATTTACGTCGAAAAATCGACGAACTTTTGAGAGAGATTTTGTTGGATTCGTCCCGAAAAATTAGCGAACTTCGTTGATTTTTTGCAATATCGAAATTCGAAGTAGCGAATTTTTGATGTAGCGAAACGAAAGTTCAAAGTATCCAAGTTCGAAGTATAGTGAATTTTCAAGGATTGCACGAACAGAAAATGCGTGGGAATGTTTGAGCAAGGCAAACAAAGAGCGAAATTGCGCTCAAATGTTCTAAGTCATTTATCGAACACTGCGAATTTTCACTCGAAAATTCGAAGTATATTTTCGTTCCGAACGAATTGTCGTTAGAAAATTCCCATAGTTGGAAACAATATGCATCGCGAATTATCGTGACTTTTCGTTGAAAATTCGCTTCCATCGAAAATTCGATATTTTTTCGTCAAAAAGCCAGGAAAAGCCGCGAATTTCAGCGAAATATGTTTGCAATACTTTTGCACAATACTGTACATATATTCAATAATGGAATCTGCAAGTGGAAATCATCTATCATTCCGCAATCACATCCTTCAGACATTGGTTGTTTATTTAGGTACTGATCGTTTTTGGAAATTGTTTGAAAGAAATGGGCTTATTGGAAAAACATTAGTAAGTAAGAAAGTGCAAATTTTATTCTGCCAGGGTAGCCCATTCAGCTATGACGCTGGTATTTAGAGGGGCCCTGGGAAATAAAGAAATGTGCAATTTAAAATGGTGTAAAATTATTAACACCCTAGAAGACTTGGAACGGTATGACTGCACCTGAAAAGTAGCATGACTGCTGGTTCCTGTGCCATTATTGTGCACAATACTTACATTATAGTGTGTATAAGATCTGTTTAACTAGTGTCATTAATGCATAAACCGAAGTGTAGGTGAATGGTAATTAAAAATACAATATTTATATTATTGTGTGTAAGATCTGTGTACCTAGTGTCATTAATGCACAAACTGAAGTGTAATTTAATGATAATTAAAAATAGAAGAAATATACACATTCACTAGAAAGTGTTGCAACTGTACCTGGCACAACCCCTGCAGCAGTGAAATCATCTGTCACATAACCATCTGAAATAAGATCAAGAAATAGTAAGCGTTAATCTTTCTAACCATTTGTGAGAGGAAGCAAGAAATAGCCAGTTTACAAAAATTGTACCAAAAATTGTCAGTATCCCTTGAGGCAGCCAAAAAGTACCTGTAATGTTTTATTACAATTGTAGGAAAGTGTGTAGTATACGGCATATGTTATACCTTTGTTTTGTCTCTTGAGTAAAGATGATGACATAATAGCTATCACATGATTTTCCAAAATAATGTTGATTCACATTGTAACATTTTCCCTTCTGATTGCAGGTTATTCTTTATTTAATATTCAGCAATGATTTGCATGAGAGATTCGCCAATAACAATACAATATGGAATTTTGTAACAGGCTAACTCAAAGTTCTGCATCTTGGATGTCTGGTGTTTTGACCTGTTGAAAATTAAAAAAAAAGGATCAAAGCAGTGCATATATTATTCAATTCACCCAATTCACTGTGCACAAAATGTGTACAAAAAAGCATACAATAAAATTGTGTACAAAAGTCGACACCCAAGCATCAACTTTACAGCTACAGTGTACATTGAAAGGTTCATTTCAAATTGTTAACATTGCTTTAAAAAAATTATTTGCGATATGGAATCCATTTGGGAGAAGTTGGTCTGACAAATCCACAAATTGTCCAAGAAGAAAAACTGCATTTTTTAAACCGCTGAATTTGGGAAGCTCATACAACTGTGTCGAATCACGTGCAATTACTGTCGTGTAATGATCCTCTTTTATAATATACTGACCACAGAATTCCGCGATCTCAATGACATTGGTGACATCATCCCCACCCTCATCAGAACTAATATCTGCATACATATCTGTTGAATAGAAGTCAAGTCATCCACTGTGCTGTGATTTACAACCGTCAGTACTAAAACTTAAAAAGAAGAAATTAATTTTGCACCAAAATAACACTGAAGAAATGGCCATGTCTGAAAAGGCAGATTGGTTGGATTCTCGAAGCTGGTGTGCCTTCCCTTTGAATGATAGGTGGCCAATAATACCCCCTGCTAGGCATTAAGCTTATAGTGACAAAACCAGTCATACCAGACAATGATCCTGAGGCACTTGCTAATGCTGTGAGGTACCTTTGGGTGGAAGCTTTTAGATAACAATTGAAGAGAAGAAATTTTAGCTGTATAATCCACAAATTAGGTCATAGTCACAACTTAGATGGATGCTGTGATGTTGTCAAATGTTATACACATAATACATATAAACAGTGATTCCTACATAAACACTGACACATAACTTCATGAGCTGTTTTTCATATTTGTACCAGCATGAGGAAGGGTATTTCTAAGAGTTTTGTTCCTTTTTTTCACTTTCTTCTTGGAGAAAAATTGACTTAAAAAGAACAGGGAAAAAGGTACATCCTGTACATTTCTGTTACATATGAAAGTACCAGAAGCTCCGAACCCATGAATTCAGTTTAATTTGCCAAACATGTTTAAATATAGTTTTTAAGCTTTGCGTGATAGCCAAAGAGAAAATAAAAGTAAGTAGCCATTGGCCACTTGCTTGGCACTGCATCAGCACAGCCATGGACATTCCCCACGTAGAACTTTGTTAATTCCAGTGTTAGCCCAAACAGTTTCTTGTCTGGTGTTTCTTTCCATTTCCAATTTTCCTAATAAGACTATTTAGTGTGGAAGCAAGTGAAATCTACTAACCGTGGCTCCATCAGTAGGGGGTGTTGTTAAATCGATCATTGTTGTTCCGGAATAGCTTCGTGTTGGTGTTGTCAATGTGGTTGATGAACTAGATGAAGATGTGCTAGATGTGGTAGATGTTGTGATAAAAGATGCGATAGACATTGTGGTAGAAGGCATACTAGATGATGTGGTAGAACTAGAAGTGGTAGAAGATGTGATGGGTGCAGTAAATAATGGGATATATGAGGTAGAAGATAATGGAGATGTGGAAGTTATTGTGGCCTGTGTTAATGAAGGTGTTACACATGTGCTAGTGGATGATGACGGGTGTGGGTCACTACAGGAAAGAAATATTAACAATCAATCAAAGATCAAACAACTAACACTACCAGGAGCAAACATGTGAAATGTGCGTGAAAGGAGTGTGAAATGCATGTGAAGCACATATGAAAAAATGGAGCCATGTGAAACATACATGTGAAATGAAATTACATCAAGACCTTGTTAGTTTCACATGTATGTGAAACACTATGTGAAACACTATTCAGTGTGTGAAACTGAAAGGAAAAATTTTGATCTTCAGTTGGGCATGTGAAACAGTATGTGAAAAGAAGGAGCCATGTGAAACATACATGTGAAATAGAAATACATCAAGATCTTGCGAGTTTCACATATATGTGAAACTCCATCTGTGTGTGAAATGGAATGGAAAAACCTTGAGCTCCAAATCTGGCATGTGAAATGGCATGTGAAAATGTATGCTTTTTTCCTGATGGGAAAATTGGAAAACACTAATTCTTCTTCATACTAGTAGTAATCAAAAATTATGAAAGTGCGTTTGACTCTGTCAGTTTAATATATTTACCTTAAATAAATGATTTCAATACCTGACATTCAATCTCGGTCTATTGCTAAATTGATCGGTAACCAAGGTTTTACAGAGAGATATATCGTAATGTCTGATTCCAGTTTAAGTCTACACATGACACCCACCAGATCACAGTCCACCACAAGATTAGGATGCATTCTCCACTTCGTGTGGAACGCAAATATTGTGTGGTTACAGAAAGTATCCATACCCACCCCATGGAAGGTCACTAAAAATTCCAAGGGTGAGAGGGGTCTCAACAGCCAAAATTTATAAGTAAAGTATGAAGATAAACTGGAAATTCCAGAGGGTAGGCTGCCGGGTATCTAGTCTTTTGAAAACAAATCCCGACTGCTAGATATATCTAGACACAGTGTTCGAGGAATTACATTGTACTCTTGAAAATATTGTCTATTCACTGATTCCTCTTAAAAACCTGATTGTACAATTATAAATACCGGAATTGTAGACAAGGTAAGGCCACAACGTTTATCCCCAGACTTCAGTTTCGTGTCTTGACAATGACTACGTACTGTATGCTTCATGCTTCTCACAAAAAAGGTCGATTATTTTCCACCTCCGCAAAAAGAAAATTCTTTGGGATAACTATGCGCTTCTGCAAATGATTTCTGAATACTTTCTAGCCTGTGGCAGGTCTCTAAATTGTGTAAAGATCTGTAAAAAAGGCCGATTTCTGTTGTAGAATTCGAACATCTCAGACACGGACCGCCATCTTGGATTTCAATGTTGATAGGACCCTGGGACCCAGTTTACTATAACCCATGATGCAGTGCTCTGAAAAACGCGCGGTTACCTTCAACGGTCAAAACGAAGTGTGGTCAGATCATGGCGGGAAATGTCGATATTCTGAGATATTTTACTACGAAATGCCTGTGAAATGATGTTTAAAAGCGACAAAATCTGGATCTTGTGGCTCTAGGAACAATTGTAAGTATAAAAAATCATAAGCCTTCTGGACTTAGACTTTATACAGTGTTTTTGATGATCAGTACTGTAATGATATAATTTTATCGCCAATAAAATCGATCTTGTCAAATACTAGTTACCCTGCGAGTCTCCTTCGATCTTCCTAGAAAAATCGGGAAAAAGATTTTTCAAGGAAGATCCAAGGAGACTCTGCTCGCAGGGTAAATACTAGTATGCAGCGGCCAATTTTGGATTTTTGCATTGTCTTAGCTTTCTTCTAGTTCTTTTCAGGTTTTACATCGTATATATTACATGTACAATCATAACTTAAACCAAAAAGAATTGATAGCTTCTCATAGAACTTGATCTCAAATCATGTTCTGTTATGAGCAATAAATCGCTTTTATTTAAGGTCTTGATTTAGCCTTCAGTGGTGAAACTGAACAAACCTTGTCAGCCGTTTTTAATCACATGTTGCTGTCTGTTTTTGTTCTAGTTATTGAAGCTCAAAAGATTGAAGTATGCATTCAGAAACAGAACTACATCATCTACATGGTTGAAAAGCTAAGTGAAATTCACAAACATGAGTGATGATACTGTCAGCATTCTATCATCTGTGAGATCTGACAGGAAATACACAGTAGTCTTCAGGGCAAAAATTCCAACTTTGAATTTGAAGCTTGATCTTAAAAAAATGTCAGTAATTAAGCTTACATATGTATGCCATATTAGAGAAACCTTCAAATTTATCAAATAAAATAAAATTTGAACAAAAACAAGATGTTCCAGGTGGTCTTTTATCGATGTGGGCTTCTTCTGTGGATGCTGGACAAAAATCATATGATTTATATTTTTACATGTATAAGCGTGATAGAAGGTTATTGTTGGCAAGTCCAGTGTTGGAAATTTACGCTCACCCACTCGCCAATACGAGTGTGAAAAGCATCAAGCGAGTACAAATCATCGATCATTGCTATTATTTTGTTACCATTGCTTTTATTTTACTTTTTTTAATCTTTCAACATGCCCAAATAATTTGATAATAATACTCAACACAGTGTTTCATAAAGAGACAAAATGAAATATGGCTTCCTCCAGTGATAATTTACACAACGGTTGATCAAATGTTACTATATGAATGCGCATGCGTGCATGTTATTATGTGAAAAGTGTGTGAAATTTGTTCATATATATTGAATACTTAATTTGCCATAATGTGTGAAATTGCATGTGAAAAGTATGTGAAATTTCAAAAAATTAAATCAACCATTCAATCGCATATGAACTTTTGTGTGAACTTGCATGTGAAAAGTATGTGAAATTTCTCCCTATAAATCTGGCATTAAAGTGTGTGAAATTGTAAGTGAAAAAGTATGTGAAAAGGATGACATGGTTTCACATACTTTTTCATATATCTTTCACATGCCTTTCACACAGAATAATTTCACATGCGTGTGAAAAAAAGATGTGAAATACATGTGAAAAGGTGTGAAAATCGTATGAAAAGTGTGTGAAATAAGTCTTCTTTTCACACACTATTTCACATGGTTTTCACACGTTTGTTTCTGGTAGTGTAAATTCATTCTTGTTGACATCTTTACTATGAACATGAACATTACTATTACTGGAAGTAAGACTGATCCCAAATTATCTGTTGCAACAATTCCAGACGTAAGGTTAATACATGTAATACATTTCAAATTCGCACTTTTCATTTTTCATTAATTTCCATTAATTTTCATTCCAATTTTATTTATTTATTTTATTTTTTATTTCTCATTTTATTATTTGTTGTTTAATCATAGTAAGAAAGAAAGGGAAATTAAATAAAGCTAGTTAGAAAAACTTTTGGAAAAGAGAACAATGAAAGGTAAATTCTGCATACGAGCCTAGTGGCTCATCAGGTCATAGCTTATCCTAGTTTCAGTAGCATGAAGCTAGTCCATCACAGGGTTATCCCCAGCATTAAATTCGTTGGTACCCATTTATACAGCTGGGTAGAGAGAGGCACCGTGAGAGTTAAGTGTCTTGCCCAAGAACACAACACAATGTCCCCCAGCCAGGGCTCAAACCTAGAGCGCACTAACCATGACGCCACCACGCCTCCCACGAATAATGAAACCAGGACATACATAATTGATCAACTTTTTTGAAATGTTCAAAATATGCCAGCACCATAAGTCAGATGCATGCTTTGCGGAATTATTATTAATATATGGTTCATTTATAGGGTTGTGCAGAAATCTTGCCTTGACCTGCATAGTTGCTGATGCAATTAACTACACTGTACAATGACAACCTTACAAAATGAAAACTCTGTTTCAAATGAATTGACATGGAAAAAACTCACCCACCTTTGCTCTGAGGTGAATTTCCAAGTAAGCTAAAAACTTTCTTTTTCTGGACTCCACCATAAATCTCGGCAAGTCTTGCACCATCCTGAGGGCCTTGAACCACCGTTTGCATGCTGCGATGCTGTGTCCTTTACTTTAGGACATAATGAATTCCAATCTGAGAAATAAAGTAATTGAAAACTCTAAATTGTTGATTGATGTTTTTAATTGCATTAACAGGCGACATAACTAGTGGAGAAGGCCATGTTGTTTATGACCAAAAGCATGTCATATACTGAGTGATCTGTCTGGAAATAAATTAAACTTAAGGGTTGACCAAGCGGAGAATGTTTAGGAGCGCTTTTCACGAAGAAAGATATCAACAGTTGAAGTTCGTGGGATTCTGGCCCGACGACCTGCCAGATGTGGAGACTGGGATCAAGCAAGGGTAATCCGGCCTCTGTTGACAGACACTTGCGCGTTGCTTTAAAAGCAACGGCAAGAACTTCATGCTAGCCCACATATAGAGCACACTACCATATTGTCTTATCCATATATATCCATATATGGTTATGTCCTATCCATATATGGATATGTGGGCTAGCATGAAGTTCTGACCTTGCTTTACCATCAAGCTACCACCTTGGAACTATTCGAAACATTACACCATCAGTTCTAAAATAGTCAACCAGAAAAGCTGTTTTTTGCCTCCTACTACATCACCTCTCACCGCCCCCCGCCCCCCTTTGAGACCCTATTTGGAACTTGAGGAAATGATTGTTGTCTGTTGTTCTGCTCAGTTCTTACAAGAATTGTCGATATTGGTACAATGCAGTAGTTTGTTCCAACGATCCCAACAATTTAACGACTTCATTTTAAAAAGTACACTACTGCATTACTGTTGCAATTATGGCAAATAGTTCCAAAAATACTGAGCTGCATTCAGTGCACATTCAAAAGACACATTCCAATGGATTCGTGCTAGCATTTTCCAGTGTGATCTTTGACAATTTACTCAGTATTAAGTGGAAAAAACACGGGACCATAAAAGCTATCTAGGATAAAATGCAGAGGAATTGAATCTACATGAAATACTCATCTATTTAGGTTGCTTCCAGCCAAAGAATGGAAAGAATCCAACACAATTTCTTTCACTCGGCCTCCGTTTGCAAGCCTCTCCCAGTAGGGCTTACTGGGAACAGCTTGTATTCGCCTGTCCAAAAGGACAAAAGTTCTTGAAAACGTGCGCTTACTATAGCTCATTTTCTCAGGACAAAAAGAACGCTCACACAGAATATTGGGTGGTGGCAGAGAAGTCACAGATGCCATATTTGTAGACACTGATTGTTCAGCTTCGTGGCGCTTCCCAGCCCGGCGTGCACAAGGTGTAGTCACACTGAGGAACAAAATTTGGAGCAGGCATAGAAAGACTGTAGTTAATGCCACTTGGGGAACATAATCTCCATGATGATGACAAGCTAATTCATGCTTCGTCTGTGTAATAATCACTGCTTATCATGATATCTGTAGTATCATCTAATAAGGACTGAGACCATTTCGCTTTTCTGCCTGCTTTCTTTGCCTTTTTGTCAGCTTTCTCAGAGACAGAGTTCTTCCCTTTTCCATCCTCATCCCCATTCTCATCTTCTTCACCATCACTCTCATAGGACATCTCTGCTGGCTCCTGATGAGTAGCACTATGTGATCAAGAAGCCAAAATTACTATTAAACTATTAGCAATAGTAACTGTCATTATTGGCCTTATGAAACAGATAGGGTAAATTCCGCACAAGACATCGACTGTGTAAAAGAACAAAAATATGAAAAAGTATGCCAGACGTACGCTTTTCTACTGATTCTGCTTCAGCCATGTATTCCATAATTTACTTTAGCAATAAAAGCTGTCATAAAGGGAGAAACAGCCAATACTGTTGATACTTGGATGCGCAATTCTAGAGCTTGGGCTGGACAATCTGGGATAAATATCTTAGGGCTTGGAACGGATGGAGATAGAGAGATACAAAAGTACTTTCACATTCGTTGCGACGGTGCTGGAAACAAGGAACATGAACAAGTATAAATGCCAAAGTGCATTTTTGCACTTTCAATTTTTTGTCCAATTCATAATTTTTTTAAAGCTCCGGCACACCAAAATAGCCCATTCTGATAAAACAGTTTAAAGACGAAACTTTCGCTTTTTTTAAAATCTGCTAAGTGTACAGTTTTCAAGACAGATAAGCATCAAGTAGTCACATGAAATAACCATTTATTGATTTTGGGTGTCATATAATACTTAAGATATTTTACAAATGCTTGATTATCAATGTTATATGGAACCTCTTATACATAAGGAAAGAAGATATGGAGAAAAATTCTGTTACTGGCTATAACTAGCTGAAAAAGAGAAACATGACAAAATCAAATAGTGAAAAAGTTATGAAATGGTATCTTTAGGTGCTACATCTTTGAAATTTAATTTTCTCGCTACACTTTCTGTAAAACAAATCATCTTGGAAAGTTATAACATACAAATTGGTCTAGAAACAGGACATAAATTTGAAAAATACAACTTGGTCTACAAACAGGAGCTAAATTTGTAATTTATACAACTTTTTCACAGCCAATAGCTTCAGCTCATAAACAAACGCAGTTCCGCTTGCCGATGTGCGGACTTGATCGAGTGAGAGCACTTTTAGGAGAAATGCGTGTAGGATGTCAGACTTGAGCAGTAAATAGCCGCAAATTCTTATTAGCGACACTAGATGGTCTTCTGCGCACAGGTGAAATCGTTTGCCTTCCAGCATATTAAAAAGTAAGTCCAGGGCGTGTTTATCAAAGAAATCTGTCAGACACAGGTGATTTTGTGAGTGCTGGTTAGGCAAAGAGTGAAATTGCGCTCGCTGTGGTTGTTGCGAAAAAACGCCCTGTAAAAGTCACTCACATAGGTAAAGAGCGAGTGCGATATCGCACGACAATAACTTTTCCATGGCAACAAGACCACTGCCTCGTGGCTGGCAAGGAATTGTTCAGACAACTGTGGAAGTAGGCCGATTTCTCTAAGCACTTGGTCAATCACTAGCTGATTCATTCCTTCGGCAATGGCGACATCAATCCACTTGTCATGATTTTCCCATGCAAATGTATGTCTGCACGTAAAAAGACTGAAAAACAAAACAAAGGATAGACTGTTTCGCGTTGGTTTTGAGTAAATTGCACTCACCATAGTCAATTTGTAAAACTGGTAGTTAACCTAATTATTACTTCCTGTAGACTTGATTTTGGATGTTCTTAGCTCGTAAACACTGTTGAAGTGCGAGTAGACGATATCGATTGGATAAATCAAGGCGTCTACGGCCTCTTTGTAACTCTTCCCTGCTTTAGGCCTGTATTTTCCTGGTTCTAACGCTGAAAACTCCACGAGATAGGCTTTTTTTATCGTCGGAAAGCCTCAACACCTTGGCCACCAAAACTTCAGGAATGCTTTTGGTAGAACTGGCTGCTACGAACGCTACAAATTCTCCCGGTAAGGGAAGATCTTCGATGTTCAACTCTTCGTCTTTGTCGCTAAGAATTTCTACCGGGCCTTCCCCTAAGTTTCGAGAGGCCACAGAGCCTAACATCCAACGCCTTGCTTTTCTTCTGAGCCAAAAGCCTTTCATCGTAATAATGTTTCTGTGTCCCGACCAAATGTTTCATTAAACGTGGCAAACGGCTCTCTTTTGGAATAATTGCTGCTTTGAGACAGCATCGGAAAGTAGTTCATGATGGCTTTTCTGATATCCATCATGGTTAATTTATGATCGAAATATCTCAAAGGAAAGAGAAATATCTCTAATTAAGTCTTGTTTTGCATGGTTACATAAAAAGTTGAAGATATTCTGATTTTATCTAAAGAATAACAATGCTCCAAACCAACTACCCAGAAAAAATCAGGGTCTAAGCATTCATCGAGTAATGACCTTGTAAAGAAAAACGAAAAATGACCAGAATGGTAAAAAAAATACGCTACCCTTACAAATTTCAACACAAAAATAATTTGTAAAAATTTAGGTTTGAGGGTAACGCAATAATACTCTAGGGGGATGTAAACTGACCAATGGGCTACATCTACGCTGCTTAGATTTACTTTTAGACTTTGTTTAAAGGTCAAAAATCATTTTTGCGACTTGGCCTTAAAATGCACTTACCTTACGGCAATTTTTTTTCACCAGCGGTCAGTGAATTATTTTTCATGGCTCACAGATTTGACCAAATGGGCTGAAATTTTCACACGACGTTTGTGAATAGTTGTGCTAGCCCTCACTAAAATATCTCTTTCTTGCCCTGAAACGTCTTTCTCTTATAATCAATAAACTTCAAAAATAGAAAAAGGGCCGACTTTTGGGGTTGTGATACCCTTTCCTCATGTGTTTGGTACCCGAGAAGTTTTGGCCATGTCAGGGCAAGAGGAGGGAATAGGTATGAGCCTGAGGGTAACTAGGAAACACTATTTCTTCCAAAATACTAGAACCCAGGCCCTTTATTAAGTGTCATTCCCCATAAAGTACGCTCCTCTTACTCTTCATGACAAACAAGTGGGAATAACTTGTGAAGTGTGAATCATTTTCTTGACTACAATGCCAATTGCTCCGTAGCGGGCACAAAAACATTAACCAAAACTTCCACCACCAACAGAATCTTGAGGCAAATAATCAAAGTGTTCTGGATTTAGTTCTTTTAGTTCTATAAATTCTTGGAATAACGAAAGACAAACTATTGCAAAAGCATTTGCCAAGAATGTGCCTGCGAGGGTGCCTGTCCTCTAGGAACAAAACTAGGCATTGGCCTTGGTTTTTCTATCGGCACCCAAGATTTTCACGATTTTGAAAACTATTTGTAGAAAACTATTTCCACCCTTGAGTCACATGCAGGTGCCATGTTTCCGCCCGAGAAGCGGTCATTATGGGCCCCTTCAGTGACCAAAACAAACTTGTGTACAGCGAACTTTAATCACAATCTCTTTTAAGTTAAACTCTGTCGGACGACAGGTCCTTATTAACAATAAGGCTAATAAAACAACGTGTACTTTAGCTTCTCAGGGACAAACCAGACATTATAAACAGTAACAAATTTTAAACTAACTACCGATTATTGTCCTTGTAACTTTCATTCTGTAAACAAGAGTCAGATTGTTTTTGGACTGTCAGGTCTTTTCCGGACACCATTTTTCAGGTGTATTAAACAAATTGCCTGCCTTTTTTGCTTAATAAGCAATTTTGCCATGTCAAGTTTGTTTATTAAACTAAAAAGTCGCTATTTTTAGCTTATTAAACAAGAAAGGTTGCTTATTAAGGAAGAAAGTTTGCTTATTAAGCAAGAAAGGTGGTACTTTATGCTTATTAAACATGTGACTTCCGCTTAATAAGCAAGAATGGTAGGTATTCTTGCTTATTAATCAAGTGTCGCACAACACCTGTCACACTAAGTTCGTCCGTCATTACGGAAAAAAATATTGACAAAGAAAACAACGCTACGGACAAATCATCATATTTGAAAGTTACAAAATACAGGTTTTGACTGGTCAACCCCTCACTGCAAGCCATAATTAAGTGATGAATTTTCTTTTATCGACAGATATTTTTGTCAAGTTTGTCTTTGTGTCGCGACCGAACGGCGGCCGGCGATACCGAACGAGCTGCTTTTTCGATGTTCAAGTTTTGAAACGAAAGTGAACCCTGTTCAGTCGAATTACAACGGCAGAGCAAATAATACAGAAAGGATGGGAAATTCCACTGAACAAGGAGTATCCGCAGGTTTCTAGCTACGGACTGAATTCATCTATTTTAGACTTATTCGCGGAGCGGGTCAATTGTCAGTTACATTACACTGCGTTCTCAGAAATTTGCACTTTCCTTGTTTAATTGTTGAAAGTTTAGGCTCAATTCAGTGAAGAAAGCGAGGAAGTTCTTCTGAAAAGTTCTGAATAAACTGGGTTTTCATCGCGGAACCACATGAAAACGATTAGGAAATAAACATTATGTCGGAGGCACTCGAGCTCTACGATCTTGAAATGTAATTTTTGGTTATTAAGCGGAAAAGGTGACACATTTTTGCTTATTAAACAAGTCGCTCTTGCTTATTAAACAAACACGTTGGTTCTTCTTGTTTATTAATCAAGTGTCAATGCTGAGAAAATTAAGAGCTATTTTGCAGACAGCAAGAACGGAAGATTTCAATGAACGAACATGTACTATTGTTTTTGGGTAAAGACATAATCTATCGATGAAATAAACAACATTATGAGCGCAACGTCGTTCTGTCGATCCACACGAAAACTGGATTGCCGCGGCCAGAAATTTTATTGCCTTGAAATTAGGATTGAATACAAAATCTCAGACAGACCTAAGGGAGCGGTAAACCGTTTTTAGTCGCTGTTGGATGAATACATATCCAGTAGAAACAGTAAAATAATATGCTGCAGCTCGCTCGTTTCTCTTGGGATGAGGAGTTTTCAGCTAAAAGTTTTTTGTATGATTGAAGCATTTTGCCTTCGGTCACACAACCACAGTGTTTGGCGTGTTTTTGAAATAGTCAGCAGAATGAAACGATGTTATAGATTTTCATTTGCAGTACGAAAAACACTTTATCAGTCACCTGCTAAAGCGTACACTGAGGTATGCATGAGATTATGATGTTTGGAGGGGGTTTTCGTATTTCAATCTCGTTTGAACCAAACTTGTTAACCGTAGCTACCAGACCTCTTGAAACGTTAAGGTTGTGGAAAATAAAAACCAGAGCTAGGCAGCAAAAGGCACTTGGCACTCTCGCACAATTCATGACATATTCTCACTCACGCGTGTTTTGCGTGAGAAAAACATCAGACAGCTTCTACCGCTCTAGTATCGGCCGATGCAGTATAAATCAAAACGGCAATGAATACACAACTTTTTAGCATCAACATGGAATTACTTTAATTAACGATAATGCCAGTTACCTTACCTGAATGATCTCACCTCCTTGTTTTTGGTCTTTACGAGTAAAGAACACAACATCAGGGCCATGCATCCTTATCGCACTTTTATTCACTTCTAAAGCTCGTCTTGCCCTTTAAATGTCCGATCTTTCAATGGCTCTGCGAATAACTCATCGGTGACTTGAACTGCTAGAAGTGATGATTTTCGTTTTACAAACACTTCCTCGGCCTCGTGCGCCATGAGCATATATGCAAAGCAATGTCCCGCACTCCTTCGGCCAACAGATCATGCTGGACGTATTTAGTTAATATGATTTTACAAGATCACTGACTTGTTTCCTGACTAATGCCCTCCATAATTAACCCCGGGAAGTTACAGTTTTCAATCGCTCTCTGTTCTTTTTACTACAACTGCAATGCAAATCCCGGTCCGGCCTTAAACTGATGGAGAAGTCATCAAACTGTTTACGGTCAATGCATTTGCGAATAAATCTTGATTGTCCTAGCGATTTTAAGTTGAAATTCGACGAACATTTCCTCTGTACTGGCCAGTGTCATGATATGATGATCTCGTTAACACAAAGTGGCTGCGATTTTCAAACGAGAAAAAAAACACCTTTGAATTGACGATAAAGGCACTGTCAAAATCTGTCCAATCAAAGTCGTGGCTGTCAAACTGTCAAACTTGGGCACGCCTTGACCAAAATTTTTCCAAAAATGGCAAGACACCCCGAGTAATTAAAAAGTGTGTTATAAAGATGAATGGTTCCGTGCACTTGAAATACCATTGTTTAGGTATTAAGCGAAAACGGTGTCAGTTTTTGGTTCTTACATAAGTAGCTTTTACTAATTAAACGGAAATGTTAGCTCTTCTTGCTTGATAGTCAAATCTTAAAACAATTTTATGAGACGGCACCTCTCGTCTCGTTTCTCGCGAGACGCGTCTTGTTTCTCTCGAGACGAGTCTCGTTTCTCTCAAGACGAGTCTCGTTTCTCTCGAGACGCGTCTCGTTTCTCTCGAGAATCACTGAAGCATTTAGTCTGGAATATATTACTCGCAAGAAGCCAGCGTGCATATCAAAGACGGTGCTACTATACTCACATGTAAGTATCATCGAATGTCACTGTAAGATACTCCGTGTATCCATTGATTGCTCTATTCATGTCGAACAAACATATCGCACGTTCGTATACAAAAGTAGTTTTCGGCAACGTGATATTTTCAAACAAGTTGCAAACGACCAAAATGTAACGGAAACAGCGAAAAGTTAAACACATTTCTGTGAACTACAAACGCAAATATCTAACTTGCTGCCCGAGCTTCACGCGAAACGCCACTCGGGCCGGGAGGGAAGTCGTGGGGTAGCATTTTGAAGTCTTCTCAATTTTTCGCCTTTTCAATAGTACTATCCTTTGGTAATTGAGAACATTGTCTTCTCTGACAACATTTCCAGATTTAAATTTACACAAAAGCAAGGTAAATTAACGTCGAAACGGCGAAAGTCTGAAATACATCATGTTAGCGATCTTTGACATCCGAGACTTCAGTTTACTGCGTTCATTTTGGTTGATAGAGCTTTCGATTTACTTAAATGTTGAGTAAAACCAAGTTTAGTCACCACTAGGTAGACCTTCAAAAGCACATCAAGGGAAGCAGTTAAATAAAACTCTGGGAAACCGAAAGACACAGCTTTCGAAGCGTCCAGCATTCGAGGTCGGGTTTTCATGTGCTAAGAGCACCAGTCACGCTGTTTGCTCCATGCTGATTGGATGCATTCTTTACCATCATCCAATCAGCGTGGAGTAACAGCGTGACTGCGGATGAGCTTTCAGAATGCCACAAACGCAAGTCGTTCGAACCCTAAGTTAACCTAAAATGACATTCAAGGAGCATTCAAACATCTAACAAGCAGTTTCGTCAGTTTAACGGAGGGGCGTTTCAGTGGACATCAAAACAGCGTGGTACAAAATATCTTGTTGTCATAAATTAACCTGATGTGGTCGCGGTCAGTTGCGGCCGTGACTACTCGATGAAAGGTTTTCGCATGGGTGAACAGTTTATTGTGTCGACCTCAGTACGTTTTTTAAAACAAAAAAGTTTTTAAGCTTATTAGCCTTTGGAAAAATACTCTAATCTGGTAGCTCATGTTGACTCATCCCTCTAAGTTATAAAATCGAATGTCGACACGTTTTTGACGTAAAAAAAAAAACGTTTGTCTTGTCAGTCTGAATTTTGTACTCAATCTGCAGTCTGTACCTAGTCTGTATTTTGTACCTGGTCTGCAGTCTGCATTTTGTACTGACCGTAATTAGAAACGACACAAACAGCACATTGTTTATTCATTCAGCACATTGTTTATTCATTCAACACACTATTTTTATTTGTACTGGTATTTGCATTACACGTAACAATATTTGATCTGGACATTCATAAACTAATTAATCAAGACTCGCATAAAGGAAAACTTTTTGTTTCGAAGAGTAATGAATAGTTGAGTGTACTGGAATTTCCAGATCAATTGTTAATTCTAAGAGACCCAAGGCGAATACAGTACAGGTAAGTTTTCAGCTTGGCCAATTTGGTGCGTTTCCCAGGAATGTTTTGTCGAGGGACAAGCTAAGAAACTGGCCTAGGAATATTTCAGAACACTCAAATACCTTAAAAGAATAATAAGAAATAAAAAAAAATGTGTTGTCACTGACTAAAAAACTTTGTGTGGACGTTTCGGTATTTTAACCGAAACGTCCACACAAAGTTTTAGTCAGTGACAACACATTTTTTATTTCTTATTATTATCATGCCTGACTACAACTATAGTATTTTTAAACCTTAAAAGAATATGACCTTATATAACCTTAGTTACTCCTGCCGCCCATCCCGCTTTTTCCTTCGCAGAAACTCGTCAATTGCCACTACACATTTTCTCCACACTGTCTCGTCTAGTGCCGGTGTACATGGATACAGTTTTAAAACATACTTTTTTATTATACCTAGTTTCCCATCATCCAGGCTCCCTTTCCCCCTAGTCCCAGTACAATTTCGGTTAACTAACTCCTCTGGCGTGAAAATAACATTTAAAAACTTTGCTGCGAAATTTCCCACACTGCAACTAGACCGCTTCAAAAGTAATGCCTCCCCCATAAATTTTTCCCCTTCCTCTCCCGATGACTCTTCCCGTGAAATATTTTTACTTCCCCTAGACTCCTCTCCCAAACTGTTTGATCTCCCAATGACATTTGAAATGTCCACTAAACTCCTTCCCCGATACTCCTCCCCCGAACTTATTATTGAATCCCCAAGAACATTTGAAATGTCCCCTAAATCAGGTAAATTCCCTCCAAACCCCGATGAAACAGTGTTATTTCCCCTATACTCCTCCCCCACACCAATCAAATCCTCAGAAACATTTGAAGAGCCCCCTAAATTTCCTCCATATTCCGACGACCCCCCAATAACATCAACAATGTCCCTTGAAACAAAACTTGTCTTTTCCCTATCCCTCCCCACCGAAATACTTGCAATACGCCCTAAGCCATGACTAATTTCTTCACGCACATTTGTTCTTTCCTGTGTCCCAACACTCCCTCCCTTCATAAAATGCCCCATTAATTTAAACAATGCCTTCTGGTTTTCTAGCACTACTTTTTGGTTTTCTATTAGTATATCTAGCTTCTCATGTACCACTTCGTTGTCCTCTTTCTTCCCGAGAAGATCATCGAGGAAACTTAGCTGGTCTTGGAAACGTTTAGGCTTTGGCGTTGATGTCGGCAGTGGCGGTGACCGCAGAGGAGGCAACTCGGGTCGGGCAGGCTCTTGGTTCTCTGGCTCTACAGAAATTACTTCCTGAGGTTCATCCTGTAGGAGATAAAAGAAGTTGAAAACTTAAGTAAAGGGGAAATAAATGAAACTGGAGATAATTAACAGTTCAGTTTCAGGACAGCCTTTTTAAAAAAATATTTGCAAGCCAGAACATGTATGGCGATCCTAATGATATAGCATCTCAGTACACTGAAGTCACTAAAAAAATACATGTAGATCTAAATATGTGAAAGTAAAATCCCAATCAAGTAAGTTACCTTTTCGCCTCCATCCTGGTTATTAGGTGGCTCTACTGCTAGGAGTACATGACATTCATCCTGCCAAGCCAATGGAAAAGAAAAATAAGTCAACGTAATATAATGAGAGGCTGCTGTAAAAGTACTCTGGTATGGTACAATTGCACATGTTGTCATGACTTTCGTAATCAGCATAAAAATAGATAATTTGGTTTTATCAACTGGGTTGATAATGTGAATTGTCTACCGTAAAGAGTTTCGGAAGCTGACGTTTCGAGCGTTAGCCCTTCGTCGGAGGGGAAGCGATTCGCTCCGACGAAGGGCTAACACTCGAAACGTCAGCTTCCGAATCTCTTTACGGTGGCCAATTCACATTATCAACCCAGTTGATAAAACCAAATTATCTTGTAATACTCCCACCGACGCAGCACCACAGTTTCTTTAGAAACTTGCCCCCTTTAGCATAAAAATAGATCTGTTTTCAAGTTACCTTTTTGCCTCCATTCTTCTTACTTTTCTTTAACGTATCCTTCGTTGCGTCAATTATTGTTTTCTGCGTATCCTGAAGTCAAGAAAAAAGTACAGTTATTAACTCTTCAGTTCACTACATTCAAAACACTTCAAGAAGGGTGAAAGGCTCTTAATGTCAACTATTATTATGAACTTAACCTTTCATTGAATTAGTTATTTTGAAAAAAACCAGCTAAAGCGACTCTTACTGACTTGAAGAATTATCGAACTATTTTTCTCAAGTTATCCAACCCAGCATAGTTCGTTATACCCAGCATTATTGTTTTTAGTTTTTATGTTCAACCCACGCGTAATGTGTGAACTTATGCTAATTCAAGGTGTGACTAATAATTTTTTCCGCAAATCGTGCGAACTTTAGTCTTTAAATGACTCAGTCATCTCAAAAAAGCTGATGCAAGCGTAAAGGAATTATTTTCTCTAATCAAAGTGTGATTTAAGACTTTTTTTTCCACAAATCGTGCGAACTTAACCGTTCACTGACTCGATTATCCTTGAGAGTTGAATATGCGAACCGAAAAATGTTACCGGATTAACTGACTTAAGCGATCTTTTCTTTCTTGGAGCAATCTCCCCATAAAGCGAATTGTTTGTGATTCTATACACTCTAGTGTTGTATTACCATACAATCTTATTTAAGGACTATTTCGCACAGTAAACAATTTCACTATCTACTCGATTTAATTGACGGTACAAAGAGAAGAACGCAATGACTCAATCATCTCAATAATTTTTTTCCGCAGATCGTGCGAACTTAACCTTTAAATGACTCAAACATCTCAAAAAGTTGAATGCAAGCGTGACTGAACTATTTTTCTCAAGCTGATGCAGGCGTAAAGGAATTATTTTCTCTAATTCAAGGTGTGATTTAAGATTTTCTTTCCGCAAATCGTGCGAACTTAATCGTTCACTGACTCAATTATCCTTGAGAGTTGAATACGCGAACCGAAAAATGTTACGGGATTAACTGACTTAAGCGATCTTTTCTTTCTTGGAGCTACCTCCCCATAAAGCGAATTGTTTGTGATTCTATACACTCTAGTGTTGTATTACCATACAATTTTATTTAAGGACTATTTGGCACGGTAAACAATTTCACTATCTACTCGATTTAATTGACGGTACAAAGAGGATAATTCTTTTTTTCCGCAGATCGTGCGAACTTAGCCTTTAAATGACTCAAACATCTCAAAAAGTTGAATGCAAGCGTAACTGAACTATTTTTCTCAACTAAGCGTTATGGAGCTATTTTTCTTAAGTTAGCGTTCATCCCATTGTGCGAACATAAGGTGTGACTTAAGATTTTTTCGGCAACTTAAAATGTTCAGGCATTATTGTTTTTAGTTTTTATGTTCAACCCACACGTAATGTGTGAACTTATGCTAATTCAAGGTGTGACTAATAATTTTTTCCGCAAATTGTGTGAACTTTAGTCTTTAAATGACTCAGTCATCTCAAAAAGCTGATGCAAGCGTAAAGGGATTATTTTCTCTAATTCAAGGTGTGATTTAAGATTTTCTTTCCGCAAAATCTCCCCATAAAGCGAATTGTTTGTGATTCTATACACTCTAGTGTTGTATTACCATACAATCTTATTTAAGGACTATTTCGCACAGTAAACAATTTCACTATCTACTCGATTTAATTTACGGTACAAAGAGAAGAACGCAATGACTCAATCATCTCAATAATTCTTTTTCCGCAGATCGTGCGAACTTAACCTTTAAATGACTCAAACATCTCAAAAAGTTGAATTCAAGCGTGACTGAACTATTTTTCTCAAGCTGATGCAAGCGTAAAGGAATTATTTTCTCTAATTCAAAGTGTGATTTAAGATTTTTTCCGCAAATTGTGCGAACTCATTACGGAATTGCGCCCATTGAAACACGTCGATTGAACATGCAAATTAGCTTCGGAAAAAGTTAACAAGACATGCGTAACTAGATGCAGAGATGCTCAGAGATGTCAATCATTAAAATCCCGAGTGTATATCAATGTCAAAACCATTGTTTCCGAGATTTGCTTGCGAAGAGCTGATCTATTCATCGTGTAACAATAGACGTAATTAACAAGGATTAGCAAGGATATCTCGATTTAACCACTATTGTTAAGAACTACAGCACTTAAATTTAATAAACATAAAGAGAGCTTTGCGCAAGCAAGTCAATAATTCATAAACAAGTCCATAAACTTTTTAAATTTCTTTATACTCTAGAGACATAAGCGAACGTATCAATCGGCTCAAAAGCGGATACGATATCGCCAAATTATTAACAAACAACAGAAAGCGCAGACAAAATGCGCACCTATTTTGTTTCTTCAAAACAAGTCGACATGCACAAAATGCCAAAAATCAGCTTAGAATTTACTTGCCATTTTCGCCTTTATACTCCTTCTGTGAGATCCAGTTATTTATCGGACAGCGTGATAAAACGCAGCACTAAAAGCTATTCAACAAAAATGACTCCTTTCAGAAACTATGGCTTTATTGACTCCCTGAGCCTCAGTAATTAAAAAGCCGCTTTGTTCTCTGTTGTTTCTGTTAATTCCTAAAAGCGAAACCATTGATTTAGTTTATTTCAAAGTCAGCGAGAGGTGAAGGACTTTCTTCGCGTTTCACTCGCAAGACAAGTATCCGTTGCAACAGATAAGCCAATAACAAAACGATCTTATGGCATTGTTTTTAAACCAATCATAGAATTTGTTATAACCGGGTGATGAAAGAGATTCTAGTAACCATAGAAACTGCTGACAAAACTTGTTTGGCGTCTGTTACTCTCATTCATTCACGCGTGCAACACGACGAGTTCACTATGTCTTTTCAAAACGGTGAAAACTGCGAAGGTCTTCATGAAGGCAGATGGTTTGCTTGCACCATCCTAAGTCATGAAGGTGAAGAGTACAAGGTTACCTTTGAGAATTGGAGTAGCAGATTTGACGCTATCCTCCCATCCAACTGCATTCGTCCTCGTTCCCTCGCAATCGATGGCTGTCGGAGCAGAAAGCGCCAGAGACCGACAGTTAACTTCAGCAAACTTTTTCCCGAGGACGGCATAAACGTAGAAATGGATGGAATTAAGAAGCCAGCCATCGTGAAAATTATTGATCCGTTCAAGGAAATTCTGACTGTGGAGATCGAGAATGAGGAAGTCATGGTGCCATTTAACCGCGTGTTACCTCGTGACGAAAAACCCGCGTCCCAGTCTGTAAAGAAGAGAAAGCAAGTGGCATCGAAACAAGCCTCTTTACAAGAACTGGTAACACCGACAACCACACCGTCGCCTGCTTTGCCCAGTCTGGAGTCCTACATAATGCCACAGTTCTTCTTGGTCGTTCGCCCGGATGGTGTTGAGATCGGTTGCAGTGACCTTGTGACAGTTGCGCCTACCTGTACTGACTTAGCATTCATCATCGTCGAGATCTATCAGCAAGACTTGCGCGAGATGATGAAAGCCCAGAAGTGTGAATTCTCCGATGGCATGGTCGCAAAGTTGGATGAGCAGTTCAATTTGACGTGTCCGGTTACTTCAGTACACAAGGCAGACAGCAAAATCTCTTCCAACTTCACGAAGACTGTGCAGGACATCCGGAGAAAAGCTATCCTACGATGTGCAGACTCGCAGCGGCAGAACGCAGGTAATCGGGAGTATCAGCTTCAGATCAGAAAACACGAGTTGGCTGCCAAACTACGAGGGGAGATAAGGAAAGCCATGACAACGAAGGCAGCTCGCAGTTGTACTTTGAAGATTGGACCAGCAAACCTGGCCACAGACCTCGAGCTGTTGTCGTTGACACTGGAGAGCGGATTCAGGACAACTAAGTCGAAGAATAATCTTGCTGACCTCGATCCCCTCCTCGGAAGTAACTGGGACGTTAAGAAGAAACCAGATGATCACTTCTTTTACGTCACTTACGCTGAGTTCGCCCTTGATGTTTCCACCAGAGCCTTGATAATGAAAATCAAGTTCGCCGAGTCCACCTGCGCATTTCGCCCGGACAGCTACCGTGCCGACACTGCTGCTGACTGCTGCTAGAGAAAAATCCTGTAGGTCGGACTGAGTTCGACATTGCACTCTACAGGTAACACCAAAAAACGGCTCCTTTAGGAGCCACCATATCTAATAAAAGTCATGACCAATGAAATCAATCCTGAGTGCCCCAATCCCAATTGTCGAGTACTTGAATCCGTTCATTTTCCCATATTTCGTTTTAAGAATTCGTAGTTCTTTTGCAAAAGCAAAATGCTATTAAGCAGACAGTTTATCCCTATCAGTCAATTTGAAAAAGGAGAAAAATAAAAATAGTCCAATTTCGATATATTAAAATTCAGCCTAAAACAATAGACCTCAGCATGAGGCTCGTGGGAATAACTACAGAGTTTGTGGGGTTTATTCCCACGAGCCTCGTGCTGAGGTCTTGTTTTAGGCTGAATTTTAATATATCGAAATTGGGCTATTGGAATACCATTTTTAAGATTTGGACACTTCGTGACATTCTCCATAACGTAAACAAGGGTTCATGGTATCTAGGTTACGTCATGAAAGGGGAATGAAGTATCTTTGAATTAGGATTCCCTTAATAATTTTTAGCTGCTTTTCTTTGCCCAAATTTTGAAACTCTGATCTAAAAAAGGAAATCAATTTTAATTTCTTTAGACCCCAAAAAGCCTATAAGTTTAAAACAATCCTGCAAAAGAAGTCACAAACCACCCCACAAAGTCTCTTTCTTCCCTTCTCTCATGAACTAAGACCTAAAACATAAGTCTCCTTTTCATAATATTGAGGACTCTGAAATAAGCTTTTCATAAAACCAAGTCCCTGGAAAAATCTTTCTACCCCAGAAAAATCATAATTTTATGTCATCTTTAAAGGTAAGAATTTTTTGAAGATTTCAACTATAATGTATCCCTATTTAGTATATACCACACAAGTGAATAGTGCTTTTCGAGTGCGCTGATTGGCTATCTCGGAGGTGATTAGCCAAGTACTATTCACCTCCCAGCAGCAGAACAAAAACATGGTTCCAACACATATATTTTGTTTAATATTATACTGTCATTTACACTTCACATATATTTTACTTCTATCATTATTTTAAGTTCTTAACCACAAAAGCTAAATCTAATTATACATTTCATCTAAATTCGCAAGCTCAACATCGACTCATAAGCTTTTTCTTGGAGCTGCTCCCTTTGAATGTTCTCTTGAGCTTCCTCCCGGCTGCGGTGTCTCGCTTCCTTTCTTTTCAGGTGGAGTTCAGCTGCTATGTCTTTATAAACACTCTTTTCATCTGGTGATAGTTGCTGCCATTCCTGCGATAACTGCTGGATCGACTTAAGAAAAGTCACCCGCTCTGTCCGTCCAGGACTCTGATTGTTTTCAATGTTCTGCAAAGAAAGTAATGTGCATGATGTCACTTTCCTGTCTAAAACATTGGGGGATGAAAAAGTTCTCAAGTGTAGCAGTTGTGTCCACATCAGATTGGAATTTGTAGGTGACTAGAGAAACAAGAGCAAGGTAAGACTCAACAGAAGTCTGGGAATAAAATTCTTGCAATGCACTGGTGGGATGTGTGTGTCTACCTTTGTTAGGCAATGTGTGGTTCCAGAAAATATCCATACCCCCACCACGGAGGGAATTGGAAATTCCGAAGAGGAGGGGGGGTCAAAGACCCAGGAAATTCCAGAGGGAAGGGGGGTTGTATGATCGATTTAGTTTCCAGAGGTCCTTCGATTCAGTACGGATCTGAGTGTTGATCTAGCCGTTCAAAAATCCTTTCTTACCTACAAAGTAGAACTTTCACATGAAAAATAGTGGCTTGAATACTTGTATTTGACTCGCTTTATAGTTGAAATACATTTTCTTTCTTCAAAAAGCGCTTTGGAAGCTAACAAATACGAAGAAAGTGCCGTTGCGTGCAAATGGCCGCCATTACTTGTTACCAGTCCACATAGAGTCACCTTGTGGACTGAAAAGCACTGGAGACTAGCCTAGTTTGTTTTTGCATCGTTCGATTCTTTCGTGAAAATTAGTTTCTTTATAAAGGTAGAAATTATGTTATGATTTCACAAACTTGAGAATTTCTTGTCCCTCTTTATCTCTGTCTATTTGTATGTAATTTTGCTGCCAAATTGGCTTTCGTCCCGAGTCTGTTAGCGATCGTGTTCGCAAGTATGGTGTCAATTTCATCCACACTCAGTCCTTCAATGGAAATTGTACCACATTTACAAAGGGAGTTAGTCGTGCAGGAAGCTAACTTGACAAGTAATCATTTTATCTTTTCTTTTAAAGCATGTTTCACTAAACTGCTGAATGCTTTCTTTGCGAGTATCTTCAGATATAGATGTTACAGTCGATCGAGAATATTCGTAGTTACGTGCAATGCAGATGGCTAAATGTTTGGAGTGTTTTCTTTTACTTTAACACACTTTCTTGCCAAAACTATTTTTCCAGAGGGTATGGGGGTGTACAAAATAGCAGTGGAAATTCCGGAGGGGTGGGGGGTTATTTTAGTGGTCCAAAAAATGGAAATTCCGGGGAGGAGGGGGGTTTTACGTGAAATTCCCTCCGTGGTGGGGGTATGGATATTTTCTGGAACTACACAATGTAAGATAATTATTACTAGGTATACCTATCGATAGAGTGCCAACGAGCGAATAATTTGTGCTATAATAAGGGGTTTATTAATACAGCATAACGGATTTTTGGTTCTCTTCTGTTGCAAACATTACAGAGAGAAAATTATAACGCGTTTACCGGCAGGTAACGTTCGTCACGCAATCCCTTAATATCAAGAGTATTGGAATGTATCGCTGCTCGGTCGAACTTTCAGTTCAATATGATGGGCAAAGTCAAACTGAAAGTGAACACGCTAGTTTGATTGATGAACACGACTCGTTTAATTCTGTGGCAAAACAGATCCGATTTGTGTTTTGAACACTGGATTCGACTGTATGATAAACACGCTCGTTCAGTTCTGTTCGGAAACACTGCCGACTCAACCTTCAGTTCGATATGCTAGATTTCAACACTGGATTTGCTCTAGTGGTTCGACTGGTGAACACAATCTTTCCAAAAAAGCTTCCCGATGGAACTTTCAGTTCGATATAGGTAAACAGAGAAGGAATACACTGTTTCGATTCATGAACACGCTCGTTCAATTCCGTGGTGAACACGCCGCTTCGTTTCCATGTCGATTTTGTGTCTTAGATTTGCTCTTGTCTGACAGTTTTCCAGAATATTCGAATTAGAAGAAGAGTTTTGTAAAGGGTACGCTCCCCAATTGAACTTTCATTTCGATAAAGTGAGAGAGGAAACACGCTGGTTCGATATGTTCTGAGACTATGAAATTGTTCACAGTTGGATAAACACAACAGCAAAGAAAACAATGATATTCCAAGAGACAAGTCTAGATGTAACGCGCCTCCTGATTGGCTAAAAACTACAATAGCTCGAATAGTCCGTCCTTGCAATTGGCTCAAACTGAGCCATTGTTACATCTTACACCTTACAGTTACACTTTTCAGAGCTCGATCGAGAATTTTTTAGCATACGCCATTCTTCGCGCGGCACTATTCTCTGCCGCCTCGCCAGCCGAGCGTCTTCGCTCGGCTGGCTCGTTGGCAATCAGAGCAACTTGATATAACTGATAACTGACCTCTTGTAACTTCTCGTTCAGGAATGCTGTCCAAGCATTTGGAGGCTTTTTGGGTGAGAGCATGACATCTTTCTTCTTCTTATGAAGTCTTCTCTGAGATTTGTTTACCTGACTGTCATCTCCTGGACTCTTTTCCACTTGCCTTATAGTCCTCTTAACGGCAGCAAATCCAGAGATCTCTTTACTGAAACAAGATAAAAATATACTGCTAGCAACATTGACCTTGGCTTACTACTAGTTTGAATTATTCAAAAATTACAAACTCTCACTTTCCACAGAAACTGAATTAGCACAAGTTTCAATGTAAATCAAATGTGGTCAAAGGTCAAAGCACTAATAAAAGTTTTAAAATAAATAAATTTTAAATAAACTAATAGTCGCTGAAAACAAACAGAATCAACTTTGTTTCATTTTTCCCAAGATGTCCTATATACATTAGTGAGTTTTAATTTTAGACTTGGTTATTGAAAGGCCCAGCAAGAAGACCACCATTCCAAATTTAAAAGGAAACTGTAATTTAGAGTCCCTTACCTAAACCGCAACTGCTCTACAGAATACTGTGATGCACCACAAGCCCCAGCTGATAAAGCTGCTAGAGGGGACAAATCCACAGCATGGTCTACTGCAGAAGGTGTTTTCTTTTCTTTAGCTGCCCACTCAACAAAGCTTGGCTTCACAACCACCCATCCCCTTTGGTATGCTGTTACCAAATCACTGTTCAGTTTGGAGCACTCTTTCTTCACCTCATCTTCACAACACACCAGAAAGCACCTGTCATGAGGCAGGTTCTCTTTAGGCATAGAAACTACCCTTCCTCCATTTTGTTCAACTTTCTCAGTGAATTTCTTCTGTGTTGTTCCTATTAAAAATGTAAAATGTGTAACAATTACTGTACAGTCATTAATCTATCTTGAGATATAACCAGTAGCAAATGACTGAAAAAAAGAGCAAGGGAAATGGGTTTAAGTTTGAGATAGTGGGAGTTTAAGATAGTGAGGTTAAACTGTAAATAAAATGTTATTAACCCTAGGGTTACCCCACAATAATATCCCTCTCCATGAAAATAAGAAGCCATAGAACCTACCAGGTATCCTTCCCACTAGGACAAAGTCCATCTTCTTTAGTGGCACCACCTGATCACTTTCACTTTCAGTGGGAACAGCATTTGGTATGGTACTTGTGTAAACAGTTTTCCACCTACAGTTACATGTACATTTACAACATTAGAGTTGTGATATTTTTAATTTCATAACTAAAAGGGTATTGTACATGTAAAATTTAGGGCCTTGAAAGGAGATTGAAAACTGCTCTATGTTTGTTCTGCAAAGAGGTGCTGAAAAAAGGAAGTATGCATTGTGTTGTAACTACAAATACTATTACTAACAGGGAAAAAAAAAAAAAAATTTAGGAGGGAAAATACGTACCAGTACTAAAAGAGTACATAAATTGACCTAGTTGCAAAAAGTGAATACTGCTCATTGTGAAAAATTCAATGTTGAAAAGAATAGTGGGCCTCTGTGTCTGTAGTGTATCTCACAGAGGGACAGGGGTGTTCATGTTTTAGATTCTTGCCATTTCTGGATTTTAAAGGCTGCTACATGTCTTTGAGCATAAAAATCAAAATCACTCTTTATCTTTGGGGGGCAGTCATTTATTCTCTCTCGTAAATTTCTATACGACCAGGACAGCAGTGATAGAATTGTGTCTGGCTTCTGAAAACCACCATCACGAGTTGAGTGCTGAGAAGCAAAAACAGAAGACTTTAGTAAATAACCATCCTAATGTGTGTCATGCATTCCAATAACTGAGTATGGCATTGTATTTACATTTTCCATGAGGAGGGTGTCTATGAGAGAATCAACTAAACATGTGACATGTGAGTGACAGTGTGTGCATGTGAGATCGTCAAATACATTTAATTAATGTTTCAGCCAGTTTAGGAGTTTGAACTTGGAGAATTGTCGTCTTTATTAATTGTCTAGAATATCACAATTTCTTGACTTTATCCACTGCATGGTCTTTGATTTTATTTTTCATTGCGTGACAATGCACACACTCTATAAACATACCTGATAATAAAAACAGATGTGCATGTAGTGAGTCCTTTCTCCACCCTCAGTTGCTACTCGCATAAGTGATTTGAATGGAGTGCTGTGGAGATGTTTGGGAACAACATCAACAAATTTCATCATGTAGGGAGTTAACTCCCGAAACCCGTAACGGAACACCATCAGAGAATGAAAGATATTGGCATGGTTCACATAAGTTGTAATTTCCCCATCTGTAAGTCCAAACTGATAATCTTCAACATTTGTTGAACCCACAGGACCACCTGGCTTAAGCTGAGCAGAGTCCTTCCGCAATATCCTGTACATCTTGTAAAAGTGAAACCAGATGAGCTTAACACAGTCAATGTCACTGATCCTTTGCGATGCTGTTTTCATTGCTTCAACAAGCTTTGGGGACAGTATCTCTTGCATTTGGCAACTCGGAAGTACCTATATACATAACAAATTAATGACAATGTCTTAGTCACCACCATGCTTTTAGCCAGATGGGTGTCCAGCTGGCGTCTTAGGGACGGCCACTCACTGAAGAAAATCATTTTATTTTGCATATGTTGCCTTATGAATTTATCATTTGAGCAGGTCCTATAGCGTATTTTGGACGCTAAAAGCCTGGTCACCACTCTAAGAAGCCATCTCAGACCACTGTCATGAAATTCTGTTTGTTTAAAACCTTAATCATTGCACAACTACAATTTTTAAATATATGTACAGATACGGAAAATATAATCAATGTGTTGTTTAATTTATTCTGCTATCTCATTCATACTAAAGAGATACTGTAGGTTTCCCCTTGTATAATACAATACAAAAAGATATAACTCATACATTGTCCAGAATGTGTTTATAGTCTTTGCCTTGAAAGTCCTCAGGAGGAGCCATGATGGTATACGCCTGAGACTTGTTGAGGCTAAGGTCACCAAGTTGGCCTTTCTGATCAATGGGTAACTGAAAATTTCCTCCTCTGACATCTCTTGCATTAATGTTAGGTGCTAGATGTGACAATGCAGAATTCCTTCGATCTTTGCCATACCTAAAAAAAATCAAAACACATAACAAGTACATACATGTATGCAAAAAGTTTTCATAAGGCTGTATTCAAAGAAAAGTTTGTCCTCAACTGGAGCCCTGAACCTTAACATAACCCTGGGAGTCTACATGTGAGCTTTTAAAACTCAACTGTTATTCTCGGCATTTATTTGAGGCCTGGCTTTTACTTGAGAAAATATGACATAATGAAACTGTAAGATAGATCTACTGTTAACCTTTTGATATGACATTAGAAAGCGAAGCACGTAATGAACTAACCTTGATTCAAGATCAAGGCATGTCCTGACAACTTTCATCACCAGGTTTTCTACCACTCTTGTAAAACCATGGTAAATGCACATTACAATGTGACTGGCATCAAGGGCTGGGAGCAGTGATTTCGGGTGGGCACGATCGAATGGCAAGTTTAGGTCTGATCTCATCCCAGTTGTTTGGCTAACTTTTGCCTTATCTGAAGCTGAACATTGCATCCACAAGTTCCACTTGTCTTGAGAGAGTGGACTCAGGTCTGGGTCAGCAATGGCATCTAGGAACTTGGAGTCTGCTCCAAGGAACACCTGGTGACCTTGGTTTTGGCTCTGCTCGATCCAGTTATTCAAATAACCTGCAAAATCGTGAAGTGCTTTACTGACAATAATTCTTGAACTATTTCAGTTTGCAGAAAATATATGTACCGGTATCTCGTAAAATAAGGTTGAATTTTGGCGCATTGTCATCATAATTAGCGTGCATGTTTATGCCTTTGCAAGCTCTGTGAAAGTCCAAACTGATAAAAAATGTCAAACCCTGTACCCAAGTCTTGAGCAACAAAAGTTACTGGGTACATCTAACTACAGTTTAACTAAAAACTTCATTAGCAAACTAACATTGTAACAAAACAAAAGAAAAAAACCCACACAGTTGTTTGTCCATCCCCACCACACCTACGACTCTAAATACTCTAGCGATTTAGATAAATAGACTATACAGTTACCTGGCCCACCATGGCCATCTCCAATGTTCAATTCTAAATTCAGGCGGCTGTCCTTTTGATGAAAAACCTGGATGGGCCACATTTCTTTAGGACTTTGGAATTTAACTCCATTAAGCTTTTGTTCATTGTTTATGTTACTGATTGCCATTAACACAGTATCTTTTTTTCCATATTTCCTGCCATCATCATAAAGATGCCACCACTGTTCCTTGGGCAGCCAATGGTAGAGAAACTGTAGACATTCAACCAAACGGCTTGGCTCAATGCGATAGCCAGTTGGTGTTCTTGTGGGCTACATAATGGCCTCAAATTCTGCCTGGTACCCCTTCTTTAGCTCCATGACCTGATTATACCATTAACAATATTATTACGACTAAACTAAATTGCAAATATAAATTTGAACATCTATTATTCATGGATAATAAAGGTAATAATGAATATAGGAATGAAGAAATACCAATAAGAAAATTTTTAAATACGGTATCTAAGAAAATTAATTCAAGCAACTACACTTGGTTATTTACTAAAATGAATAGTGTGCATTTCAAGGATGCACACAAAAAATTGGCACAAATGTATTTACTTTGATTTTTGTAATAAAGATATTGCATTTTACTTGATGTTACATAGCATTTCTGACTTCTTTTAATTCAGGCTTTGAAAACAGATTTTTCAATTTTCCAGAAATTTATTATTCAAATAAAAGACTATAACCAACTTGCCTGTTTTTTGGGTGGTAGATATCCAGGAGGCAAAATCTTTCGTAGCTCTTCAATTGCCTGGGCAGTGTTGAACTGGTCCTGAAGTTTAATTATTGTTGGAGCAGGAATTTGTACACCTGCTTGCCGCTCTGCAATTTCTTTGTACAGTGTCTCTCCAGTTTTTTTCCTAACAAGTTGTGTCAGCCTGACAATATCTTCATTTTCCAGCTGTCCTTGCCATTCACCTAAAGAACTATTTTTGGTTGGTTTAAACTTCCGATCAACTGACTGGGAAATGCCATGGAGGAAGTCAATCTACAATAAGAGAAGGACTATAATTACACATTGTTTTTGGGCCTACATTGTAACACTGATGTCATTAGCAAGAGTTACAGCCATAAAGGTGCTGCAGCCCATTAATTTGAATTACAGTACATGTTAGTCAATTAGTTCTGTGTTATGAATCAAAACATCACAGAAATGAAGAGCCCTGAGTCATAGTTACCTCTTTTTAAATTAGTAGTTTAAATTATTTGATGTTAACAAGGGCTTGATTGTTTAAGGAAATTTTATAAGCTAGGCTCTGTAACAGGTTAAGAGAAGTGTTTAATATAATCGGTACAATTGGAAAAATGGTTAGAACTCTTCAGAGTTCATCAAGTTTTCATTTTAATTTTTTTACCATTGCTAGTAGAAAACAATAAGTGTCCAGTAGCTAATGAATAAAAGAGAAAGTGAATATAAATTATCTACAAACCTTTGATCCATGATGGACATTTTTAGCGAGGTTACTAAAAACTCTATTCTGCTCCTTGACCCTTTCCTCCAGCTGCATTGATCTTGAAGACTGGCCACTCAACAATCTTTCTACTAGGGTAGATGTTGCATAGTGGGTCCTTATGCAGCCGTGAAATGGTTGTGGCATAGTTTCGGTAGACATAACTGTGTTTGGTGTAAATGTGGTTGCAGTTGTGCATGTTGTGCATGTTATGTTGTTGCCTGTTCCCACATCTTGGTTTTCCTTTCCAAATGTTGCCTTTATTATGGTGGCAGTGAAAAACATACATAGCTGAGTCCAGGCAAATTGAATCTGATTTCTTGTTGGGTCTCTCAATTTAATTCCAGCAATTAATGTCAAAATAAATGCCTCGGCAGAAATGTAATCTTTGCAGGTTTTATCCATGTAAATGTCAGTGTCTTGTAGACCATACAATTTGAGGAATTGCTCCAGCTGTTTAAATACTCCCCTCTTACACTGCTTTTCATTGAAATAACCATAGGGAGTAAGTCCCCTGCGAGCCTCAATGAATACTTTTGAACCAATAATTTTCACTGGAGCAGTGATAGGCCATCCATATTGTTTGGCATCCATGCCTTCCTTTCATATTGACTGTAACATTTCCTGCTAAAGAACAACACACAAAATTAAAAACTTAAAGAGCATTTGGTTGACAATTATTTACTTGATTATTTCTTAATTCTTATCATCTATTTGCTAAACAATGTATCGATCTTTTAAGGAGAAAATATGTACTGATCACCTTTAGGAGTGAGGATTAAACAATGAAAATTTCTGTGTTTCATTTAATCTCCCCAAAATAGTAATAATACTATTTATTGCTATCGAAGTTGGGTCTTGTAAAATCAAAATAAATTTGGCCACACTGATTTCATTCACTACGCATTTCAATTTCACTGTAACTTATTTTAATTAAGCTTACACAATACAACAATGTTAAGAACGATCGAAAGGGAAAGATGAAAAGGCTTTACTGATCTGCCTATCACGGCTTTTCGCAAAGCCAAAAGTGGAGTTTACTCCTACATGTATTTACGGTCACACAATAGCGACACCCAAAAGATATTCAACATGCTTGGAACGACAAACACAGCAGGCACGTTAACTGGCACGATCCCACATCATGGAACAAAACTCGATCGATTCCCGATCATTTTAGCTTTTGTGATTTCTCGTTCAAAGTAATAAATTTACATTCGTAGCGTTCACAATGCAAAGGAGGAAAGACAAGATCCAACACTCACCTCTCAAATAAAAATCCAGGGAGATCCAACAAGAGTTGACAAAATGGCGCCGGCAAACCAGCTGAGTGATTGCTTTCCTCCGTAACACAGCTTAACGGGATTTAAATGTCGGCCACCGCAGACAAAGTCGAACGTTCTCGCTTCACTCTACGCTAAACAGCTTGAATTGTTAAACTTCCCTCAGAACCAAGTACATTTCGACATGGCTTGTGTTTATTTCCACACGGCTCCTGTTTACTACCACACGGTGATCGCTTGTTGTGTCTTTTGAAGTGAAGTATTGTTCGCATAGTTTTACATAAGTGATCTCTGTTTCCTTCACAGCTGACATTCATCGAAAATGAAAACATTTTCACACTTTTTCACAATACTAATTGCTCCTATTGTCTCGAACGGCCCGAGAGGGAGAAATATTTTGGACGTGCGAAGTTTGAAGTCAAAGGGAACCGAAACGGCGGCAAACCGTTATGGGCGCGCAAATAATTTTGGGTACCCCACTTTTTTCGGCCGACGCGTTTCAATGGGCGCGATTCCGTAATGTTAACCGTTCACTGACTCAATTATCCTTAAGATTTGAAAACGCGAACCTAAAAATGTTACAGGATTAACTGACTTAAGCGATCTATTCTTTCTTGGAGTAATCTCCCACTAAAGCGAATTGTTTGTGATTCTAAATAATCTCACTGTCTAGTTGACTTAATTTACGGTACGAAGTGGAGAGCGCTCACTCGAAAAACTAATTAGCGTTCTAATTGCGTAAAAATGTCTATTACAGTAACAATCATAATAAGCACTGTTCTCTGTGCTCTTGAAGTTTCTTTGACACTAAGAGATCTCAACTTACTTTGCGCGGTTTCTTTTTCCTTGTTGACTGGTTTTCCTTGTCGTCACTCCCAAGCGTTTGGCAAGAAAAGGTAAGATCCTCCTCATGTAAGACGTGATGATGATCTACGCAGAAAAATAAAACACAAAAATTATTGCCTCATATATTTAACGAAGTTGAACAGTTTAATATTACACGATTGTTACAACTATACTTACCACTTAATGCAATAATTTTGGCAGGAACATGCTCCCCCTGCCAGTTGACAGTAACGTCCATTCCAACTGCAGCTGCATCTTTTTCTATTATCAGCCGTGTAGGGGCAATGCCAGTCTTGCCCTCCTCATGGAAGTAAAACAATGCCTTTGACGGTAATTGCCTCTGGCGACATAGTCTTGCAGACATTTTAACTTTGTTGCTGACAAAAACTGGTGATTTAGCAGAGTAATCAAGTTACTGTGGTGTTTTAAAAGACTTGGTCGCTTTTATAGTGCACCTTGGAGTTGCTTTGTTTAAAACCGGATCGAAATCACTCGTCACCAATTGGCTGCTCAGTATTTAAATTTGCCCTTTGTTAACGGTGAATCCAAAATACTGCATGCTCATTGGCGTTTTCAAATGTATTGTATTTTATCAATATCGGACTGGCTAGTTGGATCGAAATAGATCGTTGCTCATTGGCTATTAGAAATGTTTTGTATTTTTGCGACTATTGCAAGACCTTTTACTGTAAGATAATATTTTCAACCATGGGTCGATTAACAAATGAGCAAAAGGAAAAAATTGTCAGGCTTAGAGAACAAAATACAAATATTACTCAAATTGTGAAAATACTTGGCGAGGACGACTGCAAAATAAGTCGCCTCAGTGTCAGGCGTTTCTTAAAAAGGTTCCAGGAAAGGCAGTCATTTGCGAATGCCCCTCAGCCTGGCCGTCCGAATGAAAAAGTCACACCAGAAGTATTGAACTTCATTGATGCTGAAATGGAGAAGAATGATGAGCTCACGGCACCAAAGCTTCGCAAAACGCTTCAGGAACAGTTCGGTGTTGACTTCTCCGACAGCAAAGTGAAAAGACTGAGACAGAAGCTCGGGTGGGTGCAAACTGGCACGAAGTATTGCCAACTCATACGCGAGACGAACGGTGCCAAGCGACTGGAGTTCTGCATGAAATGTTTGGAAGACAACGAGCAGTTTGATGACGTGATCTTCACTGATGAATGTTCCGTTCATATGGAAAAGCACGCAAAGCTTTGCTTTCGCCGCAGGTGGGAACAGCCGAAGCTGAAAGGACGCGCAAAGCATCCCTTCAAGGTACACATCTGGGCTGGCATCTCGAAAAGAGGAGCGACTAGAGTTCTCATCTTCTCAGGGAACATGGATGCAACGTTTTACGTGAACGAAATCTTGGAAAAAACTCTTCTGCCCTTCATCAATTCGCGCTTTCCTGATGGTCATCGCTTCCAGCAAGACAACGACCCAAAGCACACAAGCCGTCTGGCGCAAGACTTTATGACTCGGAGCAGAATCAACTGGTGGAAGACACCTCCGGAAAGCCCAGACCTAAACCCAATCGAGTTAATCTGGCACAAACTTAAGCACTTTCTTCGTACCATTGAAAAGCCCTCAACCAAGGATGAACTGCTCAGCGGGATAACACGGTTTTGGCAGGAAAGGATGATGGCCGAGAAATGCACAAAGTACATCGAACACTTACAGAAGGTTGTGCCTTTGGTAGTTCAGCGGGAAGGCCGGGCATCCGGACACTGAGAACAGCTCTTTTTAGAGCAATAAACAAAACGGCTCCTTTAGGAGCCACCACATCTGAAAAAAGTCATGACCAACACTGAATCAACCTTAAACTATTTGCTATTAAAATACCCCTGATTTTTGCAGGAGTGTTCGCGTTCGCGGATCAGCCATAGCGCTTGAATTTCAAACACCAACTGTTCATTAGAGTAGTTACACCCAAAAGTAAAGTGAATTTAATATTACCATGGTGCGACGACAGATCGCGGCTCCCAAAGAACAAGTAAACCAATAAACGTGAAAAGTTATCACGGCTTTTAATAAGTATGAATTGTTTTATATCAGCTCACGACTACAACATCAGTTAGGATAGCGGCAATCTAGTAAGCATTTACTCACTTAAATTTTATCATGGAGCGAGTCACTTTTGTGTCGCCGTGATCCTTCGGTAAAAAATATAATAAATAGTAGTTTCCATTGGAAAGTGAAGTGCTGCGAGTGAAGTTTATGTTGAAGATGCTTTTATGTCATTTAGGAAATATTGTAGAGGGATAATCAACATGAGCTACTGATGAAACTGCTTGTTAGATGTTTAAAAAATGCTCTGGGAAAATCGTTTTACGCGCTGTGTTCGCGCTGTGTTCAAACGACTTGCTTTCTGAAAGCTCATCCGCAGTCACGCTGTTACTCCACGCTGATTGGATGATAGTAAAGAAAGTATCCAATCAGGGTGGAGCGAACAGCGTGACTGCTTCTCCTCCCAGCTGAGGATGCTGATCGCTTCGAAATTTCTCGAAAATTATTCGACAGTTAGAACTTGGATTTTTAATGGATCTTCGATTGAATGCCACGAGAAGAAGCATCAACCTTTCAGTTTATATGGTGTTCGATTTTGAAGCAGGGCGATTCAAATCTGCTTGGCGCTGGAGCGGTCGAAAATGAGCCTTCCACCCCTGACTCCTTCTCATATAAACGTGTAGACTTCACAGTCAACGCAAAATCCACCAGATCGCTCAAATTCGCCATTTTAAGCCGCAAAAGTTTTGTAACGAGTAAACAGATTAAGTGGAAAGCATAATTTCAAATTCTTCGGAAAGCTTGAGAATTAGTTTAGACAAAACGTACGCAGAATGACGCAGCATGCAATTCATGTTTACATTCGCAACTGACCCAAATTTTCGCCACTAAATTTAGGAGAAGTTTCACAAGCGTATGTCTTTTGATCTTTCCACAACTATAAGTAAATAAGTACCGAATCATGCGGAAAAAAGAACATTTATACTTCATGCAGTTTCTTTCAGAAAGATACTTGCTTTGCGTTGTAAACAAGTCATTCATTCTTGTCAGTGTATAGAGGCAGGATTAGGCAGATACATGTAGCATTGTGAAAACATTTTCGCGAGATCTGAAATCAATTCTGCGAAACATTTTGACGAATATCTGAAGTTTGGGAAGACACACAAACCTAAAAACTTGGAGTGTCTTATTTAACTTCCATAATATCACAATTTCCTAACGTTTTTCTCTGGATGTTGTTCGATTTATTTTTTTATTGCGTGACAGTCATCTCTTATGCCGGGTTTTCGCAAATAGGGCTTCAAGGACAGTGTAAACACAAGCGTGTCGCTGATTCAAGTCAGCGTCGATCGCGAACTTGAATAGTGTTTAATTTACATCTACAGTGATACGAAAACTACTATAAGCCGATGTGAAAAAAGTCTGGCTTTGTAATTTTAAGTTTGGTCTCTGTAAAAAAAAACAATATCAAACGATGATCATTTCTTAATCTCGCCACCTAAAATGAAAATTTGTAATCCTCACATCACTGTATTTGAACTTTGGCTTTGTGTGTTACCACAATACAAAGCCCAGGTACTTGCAGTGTACTCGCGAGAAACGAGAAACGACTCGGATGAAACGAGACGCGTCTCTCGAGAAGGTGGTAACTTACATTTGAGCGGTACTGTACGAATGAAATCACGACCGATTGAAACTGGGCCTGAAAATCATCGCTCAGTTATAATATTAGCTTTTTTCTCTGCAGGGATTAAATATACTAAATAAAGTAATAAGTCAGACTCATAAGAGACTAATTAGGCGTCAATATTGGACACTACATACAATGTGATGGTTTTTCTTATTAATTTTTCTGATGTCTTGTACTTTCATTTTTACCATTAGGTCGCTCAGGAAGCTACAGATTAGCAGGCACGGTAGCTTGGATTGCAAAGCTAGCCAACTTATTAGAAAGCTTTAGACAGTGGAGTGGATGATGCTTAAAACATATAGTTTTAAATTAATTTATCTCAATCCATAAATTTTTTCTTTTCGGGACATCCGATATCTTCCATGAAAGAACGATTGCGAAAAAATGTTTCATCCGATTCTCTTCAAATGAAGACCTGAGGACATTGAAAGAGTGAGATAATTGCCTGGTTATTAGGGTAAGATAACTGGGTGCAGATATTGGTTGCAGATATTTGAGATTTCAAGTAAAGGATGTTATGTGGTCAATTTGTGAGACTTTTTAGCGAGATGATAACAAAAAGGATGGTAATCTAGTTTAGAAAGGCTTAGTAATGAGAACTGACACATGACTGTTGAATGCCAGAATGAGAATGTTACAGCTGAAAGTACAATAAGTTGAAGAAGGCATGTATTAAAAACTTTAACTTTATTTTATAACTGAGGCAGTAAAGTCAGAAGACATAACTCCAGAAGATCTTGGGAAGACGATGTTCCACCTGTGGAACAGAAGGAAAAAAAATAGCATGTAATTGCTGCTGCAGATTCTGATTCTTTTTTAACGTAGAAACCTTGTTTTTGTTAGCTTCATTGAGGCAATTATTCGTAGTTCTCAGGGATTGTCATTATAAAAGTGAAAAACTATAACTATAAATTGAAGTACTACGTTTATAGACAGTATATGGCTTATTAAAAAAAGAGTTAATCTAAAGTTTTGTTCCATTTGCCCAAGTGACTGCATCTCTTAAAGTGCCACTACGACGAAAATTTTGGTCTCTCGTTTTGACATTTTTTAGCGTCGATTAAGTTAATATTTCTACACTTGTACTATGCGATGGTTTTTAGGACGATGGAAGCGAAATGCGCGTTGAAATAGCTGGCCAAAATTCGCGAAAAACCCGTCCGCCATTACTCCAATTGCAACCGGGAGCCAGCGACTGCATTGAAAAGCGGTTTTACACATGAGTTGGCTTGTGACGTCATATGCGCACTTTTGCATTGTGCTTCGTGAAGCTTTGTGAGCCCTGGCCGTCTTTTAAGATGTCTTCTAGTCGAATTCTTCTTCCAGTTCTTCCGAAAGTGAAGTCGAAGACAGTTTTAATGAAGAATCAGTCGAATGTTGCGGTGTTGTTGCGCATATGACGTCACTTCCGAAAGGCTCGATCTAGTGCCAACTCTTTTGGCCGCAGTCGGTCATTTTCGAATCGAGTAATGGCGGGCTACGAAAACCGAAAAACAAGGCTAAAATAATCAAACTCCCTGTGCGAATATAACGATAAAACTTGGCATGGTAAGTGTCTCGTACTTCTAGTTTCCAAAAGTAAAAAGAAAAGGCAATGCAAAATTTTGATCATAGTGGCACTTTAAGGGTACACACTTACATTTCACAATTTACTTTTGCCGTCCACTTCGAGTGTGACCCTCCTTCACTTCTACATTAAAAACATTTACTTTTTGAAATGATGCTTCTGGCACATATGCCCATCCTCTTATCTGTGTCTGGAAAACAAAGCAATGTTAAAAGATACATTGTCACTGAACAATACTGCATTACTTTGATATTATCATTAATTTCTCTCCCTGATTAATATTCTAAATACAAGTGGCTACCACACAAAGAAAGCTGTTTTTTGTCATTTTTAGACAGTAGGTAGATAACAGTTGGCATATTCAAAATATGACTTGAAGGTACTGTAATTACAATAGGTAGTTATAGTCTGCATGAAAGCCAAAGGTCCATCAGGCCACCCCTTACTGCCCTTTTTGAAAAGCCTGAAGGGAATAGATGCATTTCTACTCCCACTTGGATGGGAAGGGGATTACTCCCAGCATTCAATTTCCTATTACCTATTGATACACCTGAGAGGAAAGAGGCACTGTGAGAGCAAAGGGTCTTGATCAAGAACACCAAACAATATTTCATTTCCGGCTGCCCATTGCTTGAAGTCAGACCTTTCTATCCAGAAGCAAGGGACCAACCATGATGCTACTATGCTTTTGTTAAACTGCAAATAATTGCAATGTCTACAACATTGGTAACAAGGGTGGGAATATTCATTCTACAGGGATTTTGCCCCTCCCCCCAATGTTGACAAAACACTTTGATGTAACACAGGTTTGCATTTTACAACATTGAAACAAGGAATGGGGGAGTGGGGTGCTGACGCTTATCCTGCATGTATTCTGGTTATAATTTCATGTTTTTGGTATTTTCCAAAAAAAATATTGCCAATGGTTGCTGTTGGTTGCCATGATCCTAGCTCAAATAGCACAATCTTAAAACTGGACGATATGTTATTGGATGGTTTGCACCATTTGCTAATTGTTGGCTGCTCTTTTATTTTGACATTATTTTAAATAATAATCTGGGCACTGAAAACAAGGTAAGTATTTCACTTTCACTCATATATATATATCAGTGTGAAACTGCCTTGCAGGCATCTTCCTTTGACTCATCTATTAGTTACTTACTTATCCTCATCGGGCTCATAAGGACTCTTAAGGTGGCTCGCTGGAGTTATTAGGAAAGGAAACGCAGTTAATTTCTCTTAAAGTTTTCACCTTAGAGATTTACCAGTATGGGTACGGTTAAAATAAGGCTTATGTTTTGGTTGTCAATTTTTGGATTAAGGTCGTTACCTTGGTAACATCTCATCTAACGACAGGCAGATATATTACTCATCTTGACCTAAACTCCTTAATATTTATACTTTCCTTTGGTGAATTTTTTCATATTTTGCCACATCATGGAAATGATACTGCCTGACATTTTGAACTGGTAAAAAGTCAAGGTTGTTCAGACGGTTTTTCCAATATTCTGTAATTTCTCATTATTCTAAATATACGAGATTAGCTCTGACAGGTTTTAACAAAAATAAGGTATTTTATAGGAATTGTATGTGGTTACAACTGAGCCAAATTTTAAAAAAATTCACCAAAGGAAACGCGAGAAACTTAGCATTTACTTCCTCACGTGACGTGTAATGTTTTATATAAGTACCTTGTCTGCTTGGGCAGGAAGAACATCTTTTTTCTTTTTTGGCTGTGTTGCATTTCAACTAATTGAATAAAATTCAATGAAAATCCAATCAGAAAATTGGAGATAAACGAAAAGTACACCCAGTGTTTTACTTCCTTTCGCCAAGCCTTAAACAGTATAACATAATATGAATTAAAAAGCATATTTTCCAAGCAATTAAATTACTGATCTTGTGTATACTTACAAGTAAAATACTTTACGTTGAGGAAGAAAATGTGAGATATTTCTTATTCAAAACATGTTATTGACAGGTTCAATCTAATATTTTATATAAGTACCTTGTCTGCTTGGGCAGGAAGATCTTTTTTTTTTGGTTTTTGGCTGTGTTGCATTCAACTAATTGAATAAAAATTTAATGGAATTCTTTCAAAAACCATTATAGATAAACTAAAAGTAGACTCGGTGTTATACTTCCTTTAAGAAAGCCTCAAATAGTGCTCCCATAAAATACATCTTTACATACTACTCAGTGATATCAACAATAAGCATTTCACCAAACTGAATGAATTTAACCCAAAAAAATCAAGTTATCAATTATCTGAATGCTAAAGCTTAATGTGCATATTGGTTTTGCTTTCAGAAAAAATGTCTCACAATGTTCAAGTTATAACACTTAAGGACGTTCGCGCCCAAAAACTTCCCACGCACAGATTTTTTTAAAACTTTGACTGACGGTAGAAAATGATAAGATTAGATAAAAAACGTAAAAAAAATCGGGGGTCACCGAACTCGTTTTCAAGATAAAGCGTAGCTCAGACCATAGCATTTCTATGATTCTCAGTCATTCGAGACGATTCTGGCCGGATTCATTACTATCGGCATATATTTAAGTTGAAGAATCATCTCTAAGCTATGAGTGTTTAACACGGCTTATATAGGCCTAATTGATAGATCTTTGCTACATATGTCATTAAATCTGCTAGAATTAGCCTTAAAAAAGACAACTTCTAAGTCACGTACACCTGTCTCCATGTACCAATTCGACCCTTTTTAAATAGTATATGACAAATAATTACAACTTCCCACACACAGATTTTTTTGGTTTTTTAGTATAATGTAGAGAGTTAAAAAAGGAAGTGATCTGCCGAAAAAAAAGTGGGGGTCACCGAGCTTCCGACTCGGTGTGCGCGCTTGAAAATGACGTGGCACGCGCGTGACCAATGAATAGCGTGCGCACTAGAGATGCGCAGTAGCAATGGGCGCGAACGTCCTTAACAAACCCACTATTCTGTGTATGTACCATGATCAGGAAAAAGAAGGCATCCAAAATGTGGCCATGACCATGAACCTTACCATGATCAGGGCATGTCCATGCAGTGGACACAGAAACTTTGCTGAAATCAGATGTGTAATGATTTGAAAATATGGCTGTGCATAATTAATATAAAATTACTGTATGTTTCTTAGTGCAAGTTAAATCATCAATTCAATATTAAATCCTCCATTGACATACTTGGCCCAGTTTAAAATGTCTCATGGTACCTAATATGTACTACAGTTCCTAAAACGTACCGCTAATTCTTCTTCTGCTTGAACTGAAGCCTACAAAAGATGTAGTAAAGACAGATAATAATCAGCGATTTCCTGCAAAACGTAATCGATTTTAAATAATAAAATTAGGGTTACCGTTGCAAAAAGTCCCCTTGACTTGTGATAGGGATATTGCAAAATAAAGACAAATACTATCTCTTCAATCGTCTTCATAGGGAAATGTTCTCGTTTAACAGCTAGGTTTAAGTCTCTAGGATCTAAACAGATGCGAATCTTATTAGGCTTGACTACAGTAACCATACTGCTAACCCATGCTGTTGGTTCAATTTGCCTCGCTACCACTCCTGCCTTCACCATTCTTTCAAGCTCATCTTTGATTCTGCCCTTCAGCGCAACAGGTACCTTTCTTGGTGGATGTACTACTGGGACGACTGTTGGATCAATTCTGATGGTATGTTTACCTGGTAAACATCCCAGCCCCTGGAAGAGATCTGGATATTCTAGTAGAATATCTGGACGTGCATCAGTAATAACCGACGAGTCTATGACAGAGTTCACCCGCTGGACTAAATTGAGATCCTTACATGCTTGTGCACTTAAGACGGACAGCACATCACCTTCTGCAATGTAAAACTTCATGGGGTACATTTCGTCCTTGTGTTCGCATAAGAGTGTTGTGCAACCATGAATAGGTATCTGGTGACCAGAGTATGACCTTAACTTGGCTGCTGTAGGTTGAATTGTTGTCTCCCCTCCTAGAGTCTTTAATGTCGTTAAAGACATAACATTGCATTTCGCTCCAGTGTCTAACTGAACAATAACTTTCTTGTTGTTGATGGTCAGCTCTTCGCGCCATTCACTGAGGCTAACTGCATTTACTGCGTCTATACAACCCACATAAAACATCTCGTCTTCACTTTCGCTGCTGGTTTCATTTGTCCGAGCATCATCGCCACTTTCACATTTAGCCACATATTGGACAGTTCTTCTCTTCTCTCTTGACTTGCAGACTTTGGCAAAATGATTTAACTTGGCACAAATCAGACATTTCTTTCCCTTAGCAGGACATTCTGCTTTACTGCTGTGTATGTAGCCACACATTCCACACTCCTGTTCAACTCCAGGCCTGCCATGTTTCCTCTTGTCTAATTTCTCACTCTGCCTTCGAGCTTGATTCACTTTAACGGCGTGAATCTTGCTGTCTTCTTCCTCCATGGTTTTGAGTTGCGTTTGAGACATTTCCAGTGTGAGTGCAATTTCAACCGCTTTCTCCAACGACAATTCAGATCCTTCTTGTATCAACTTTTCTCGCACTTTCTTGGAGTTGCAACCAATTACAATCCTATCCCTGACCATTTCGTCTGGATCTGCATAACCACAATCTTTCACTAGCAGCTTGAGGTCAATAAGAAACTGTTCGAATGACTCATTATCACACTGAACTTTCTTGTGAAACCTGTATCTAGCAAATACCTTGTTCGATTTCGGCTTCACATGAGCTTCGAACCTCTCGTAGTAGCTGTTAAGCTTTTTCTCCTCTCCTTCTTCAAACGTCCAGGTCTGATATATGTCTCTTCCTTTTTCTCCAACCCAAATCATGAGATAATTACATTTCTGTTCCTCCGATTTCGACTTTAACGGTCCGCCAAACATAAATTCAAGATGGCGTCTAAACGACTTCCACGCAGTCGGTAAATCCCTGCTGTTCCAGTCCATTTTTGGTGTATTTGCCGATGTATATTCCTCCATTTCTTCGTAAACTCGATACAGAAAACTATTTTCACGATGGATGGCTTCTTTCACAGGCGATTCAACTCGATTCACTCCTGGTACCATGTAATGTACGACCAAACCACGCCATGTTGAGTGCAACGACTGATTTAATTAGCTACCCGTCATGCCTAGTATAGGCATGGCATTAGCATACATTACAGCCTGGGTGTATGTACAGGGAATTTACAGGGTAAAAAAGTGCATTTAGGAACAATTCACAGTGTTGGCCATAGCAGAACTTTCTAGGTCTCACCTTATTATAGAGTGTATCTAATTGATGAAAATTGATCATCGGATTTATAGTCAATTAATCAATAATACTCCATAGTACTAATTATCAACAAAAATTATGTTCAATGTTCAATGTAATTATGATGCTGTCTACGTCAAATACCTTTCGAAGATTGCTCAGTTCCACTGCACTCGTCTTCTGTGCTCTTTTGAGAACATTTGAAGAATACTAAATACAGTATTTAAGAAGAAGGTCACACCAAAAAGCCTACTGTTTTGGTCTTCGCCTATAGCAGGTAAACATTTAACTTTTCCACTCACCAAGTTTTAGCCTCTGAAAAACCTGTGACTGACGTGGCATTCTTCACAAGGTCGGCACAATCTATTTTTTCAAAGGGATTACCACTATCCACTTCACTATCTTCAATGCTACCATTTTGGAGTCTGTAGCATGTTTGGCTCCATGAAATATGGCTCAAGAAAAGCCATAAACCAGAGTGGTATTTAAAAGGCTTGTCAGAAGTCATTTGGACAAAATCTTTTGGACAGAATGACATCACGAAAATGCAGCCTGGCTGCCGAGTACTGCTCAAAATGGCAACAACGATGTTCAAATTTTGGGCTTTCTTGGCATAACGAAATGAACGATTGGCATAACGAAAGCCTGCACTTTAGAGGCTAAAACTTTGGTGCGTGGCTAAACTTACTGTAAGGTTTTTGTTAGCCTTGACAAAAAATATACCTTTTTTTGTAGTGACCTCCTTAAAATTACTTACAATTCTTGATAAATTATTTTAAGACAGGAAGCCCTGACATGTGAATTAAAAACAGACATTCCCCATGTTACATCTGGTCGCAGTAGCACTTTAATACCAACCGATCTTAGTTTAAGTTTCAATTGAGAGGAGATAACGTACACTCAAGACAATGTTTGACCACATTTCCAAAGTCCTTCAAGTGTGTCTGCTAGGCCTACATCATATTGTCAACTCCTTTTGTGGTTCAAACACAGTTTTTCTCATGTTATATTACTTGTGAACAAAAACCATGGTGATCTGTTTCTGCTGAAATGTACAGGACTGGTAATAAAGCTAAATATTGTTGTACTCACATCATCTGGTGTTTTCTTTAGGACTTCTGTTCTCTAGATATATTTTTTTGTGAACCAAAAAAATACTGTTAAAATTAAATTCATTCGATCATGCTGCCATTTCAAAGCAACTAATTGTTTTGATTGATCTCTATACTCATTTTAATTTTCAGTTACTGCAGTGCATTCATGCCTGATGCCTCACTGAACGGTTTGGCACATTGTAAAATATCATATTTGGAAGGGAGATCATCTCAGATCACTTGCTTTGAACTTTCTCAGGAGGTCATCTTTTGCCTCTAAATCCTGAAACAGTAATACAACATATTTAACAGTCCTTGCTCATTCAATGTATTATATTTAACAATTATTCACCGAAGTGGAGGTGGATAGTGGTGGATATTTACCAAGCTGCGAAGTGGCGAGGTAATTATTCACCACTTTCACCGACACTGAGGCGAATAATTGTTTTAGTATATACCACACAAGCTGAATAACTAGCGGCCCAAAGAGTAACTTTATTTGTGACAATATAACGCCAAAAGCCATTTTGTTTCTCTTCGGCTGCTCGGAGGTGAATGGTACTTGGCTAATCACCTCCGAGCTAGCCAATCAGGGCGTGCGAAAAGGACTATTTACTTATGTGGTATATACTAAAATCAAATATTCTTTTCCTATATGCATGGTGTCACAGATACAATATCAGACAAACTAATTTCGGCATTGAAATTAGACAGTTAAAGTTAGACAGTCTATTATATTATCATTTCATTTCGTTATTTCATTAGCAGGATTCTTATTATCCAAAGCCCCTCGAACAAATTACTGGATGTGGTTCTCCAAGCAAAAGATAGCAATTTTTTTGACCTTCAATCGGTAATCAAGTATGAAGATGGAGGATGTATCTTGTGATAGTTTTCTTTGGATTCTGTACTTGAAGATCTTGCTGATGATGTTTTACTATGCAATAAACATTTCAGACAAATTAAATGGACTTGGCAGTGTTCTGAGTTTGACTATAATCAAGTATGTGTTCCTGCCAGCAAGCAAAATACAAGCCTGACAAGATGGCATAGTTTAAAGATTATGCAGGAAAATTCTCAGAGTTTTCCTACTAAGTGATTTCAGTCGTGCAGTGAGATTTTTTTGGCAATAATTGTTAGTAAGGATGGTTCATTCGCTTGTTGGCGTTTACTGAAAGTTACAACTAATAATATTTAAATAAAGAAGAGTATGTTCAGAGAGCAGCAAAAAACTTCAAGAACAGGTGGATGTCAGATTCATGGCAACGTACTAATTAAAATAAACTTGCAATGGGTTTCCATTTATGAAAGACACTTGCTTAGCATTTGTCAGGATGTTCATTCTGAAAAAAAATAACAGTCAGATTACTTACTTCTTTCAGCGATTGGTTTTCTTCTTTTAGAAATTTTATTATTTGTGAATTTCCTTCATTTTGCTGACAAGAAATAAGAAGAAAACAATAAACGTCAAATTTAAATGATGTCAGCACAAGAGTTTAGTGATCAACAAATCAAGTTGTGATTACCTCTTTCATGAGATCATATCGCCTTTCAAGATGAGAAACTGTCTCTTGGGACCCCTGTAGTTGCTGCATATGGTATCAGAATTAAAAAAAAAATCAACACCTGTGAAGTGTCTTGTTTGGTAATGTTTTGCATGCCAAACGTTAACCCACCTTTTCTAAGATTTTTATATCTGCACTCAAGCGTGCACTCTTTCTTCTTTCTTCCTTCAGTTCCTGGAAAAGAATTGAAAAGGCCTGTTTATAAGTTTGCTACTTTCAGAACTGCATCGAGTCAAGTACACTTTTTTTAAATTATCTTATATAATTTGGATAGGCATTGCCATTATAGGTATCATGGCCACTTGGCACAAAGACAATACATGTAGGTGAAGATAAAATTGCTTTCTGATGACTATTTACTAATTATTATGGACTAATTTGAATTAACACAAACCTTACCTCTTTTTCTTTATGCAATGCTTTCTGCAACTGGTTGTTTTTTAATTCCCTTGAACCCTGTGGCAAGTAAATACAACAACAATAAAACAGGACATCTCTATTTTGTCATACATCTTACAAATAATAACCCTGCTCACCACGTGAACAGCCCTGGTGCAGGATGTTATCCAGAAATAATCCTCAATTTTTCTTACCAAGATCAATAGACATCTTTTCAATTCTTGCAAGGATCTCCCACCAAATTCTTGGCACAAGAATTTGCTCAAAGATGTTGTCAAATTCTTTTCAGGTCTTAAAGGATCCTTGCCAAAGATCTAAGTTGCAATATTATGGGTAGAGCTGGACAGCTACAAAAGAACACTGTATCTAAAGGATAATAAAAACAAAACCATGCACTTACAACTGGAGAGCCATGTTTTTCCTTTTGAACTGCAGAATCCTATATAATTTGAAAACAGAGAAAATTTATTGTATAATTTTCACATATTGTATATTGCTGTAAAATTTGTTCAGAATTTTTGGGAGTAATGTACCTTTGAGGTGTTAGGGCCTGGCCTAATCCCAGTGTCTGACCACTCTGTCATCATTTTTTCGATTTTTTGCACATCTGCCTCATTGAGGGGGTTCAAGCCCCTAAGGAAATTGAATGAAGATGGAGAGATGGACCTCCTCTGTCTCTGATCACTGCCAGAAGGAGGAATCAGCTCTCCATCCTCATACAATTCCACAATGTTTAGGGCCATGTTAAACAGGTGCTTTGGTAGCAACGCTATTTTGAAATAGTTTGTTAGCACAGTGGTACTTCCATCCTGCAAAATTTAAAGGATGCATCCAGATCAATTATGGTACTATAATAATTTGATTAATTAAATTAATTCAACAGAGTTTAATAGGCCATTTCCGAATTACCTCAGGCCTCATTTTCGAAGCGAGTCTTGGTACTCATCTTTTCATATGCAAATCAATTTTCATTCTCATGAAAATGAGTTTAATTTGCGTGTGAATGAAAAAATTGATTTGCATATGAAAGGATGAGCACCAAGACTCGCTTTGAGGAAGAGGCCTCAGGTAATTCTGAAATGGCCTATTCTCACAAGAGTATTATAACCAAAACAATAACACTTAAAAAATTAGATGTCAGTGATCCTTGTATGACAATGTTTGAGATAATTTGAAAGGGTGAGTAGTTAATTGAAAAATTATGAATTTAACAGAAATCATATCATACCCATCATGACTATAATTCTATAGAATAACAGAAGGTGAAATGCTTACAACGAGGTTGACAAATCATAACCAGTTTTTGTTTCACTTGCCCTTAGAAACCACTTTACATAATGCTAGAATCATGTGCAGAGCGATGCATTCATTCTTTGTTTACTTAAAAGTTAAATGGGCTAATGTTAATCTGGAAAAGTAGAAAAAAAAGACATGACAATGTCTATCATTTCATTTATTAGTCAGGAGTGTTGTCGCTCTCCCTGTTCCCCTGCTACTACAGAATGCGTAGGTGCCTATTGTGTTATGCTTCGTTCTTCAAAAGATTTTGACACATGTAAAAGAGGTGGTCCGAAGTGTAGTTGCTCCCCGCTGTTTTAATATTCATGATTTACAACACGAATAACTTTGCTAATCTCTGATTCATTCAGAAGACCAGGCTGTACAAGCTTACGGCTGCTTACCTCTGTTTTTTAATTTTCCGATTCAGTGTTTTAAAATAATTTAATGGTGTTGCCCGAATTAAGATATAAGCTTAATTTTGATAGTTTGTGTTTTAGTTCTCAAGGGAACGATAACATGGGACTGAGGGAATCAAAATTGGCATTTAGTTCGAGTTTGGAGAGAGTTCTTACATAGTGTACAAGATCACCGAATTCGAGTTGAGCTTATTAGCCGATGGTAAATGCAGTCTCAAAAGACTAATGGAGGTAGCGGCAAGTTTAATTTAGCGAGGTACCATTAACTGCTTAATTGTAAGGCAAAACCAAAGGTTTTAGATTACAAGTATAGTCTCTAAAAGGATACGGCCAGTCAGAATCATCTTAAAAGGCTGATGGCTGAATTATCAACAAGACAGAATCCAATATGTCTGACTCCAGTTTAGTCCTCCTCCTCTAGCCTGGAATGCTGGGACGACGGACGACGGGGACGCGCCATTTCAAATTCATTAAATATTAATTGTATTGCTAAATATGTGATTTGTATTGCGCAAGCTAATTAAGGAACATTTTTGTATAATTTGATGACGTCATAGACGTCATTTACAACTTTATGACTTGCTAGTCAGAAGAACTGTTAGACGCCACTGGGTAAATGTCTTTCTTTGATTTAAGTTAACATTTGCATTTCACTTACTAACTTCAACTCTGTAATTTAGATTTTGAACGTCTACACTCCCTGCGATGACCGTGAAATAAAGGAGTAGTTTAAAACCGTGGAAACTCTTCGGCTAGCAACACATTAATAAGCTTACAGGGAGTTACTACGACAGACGACGATGACACAAACACGGACGGGCCATTTTCAATTCAGTCTAACTTATAAACCAATCACTTGAGAATAATCTTTTACACTTTGCTTCTGGATTTGTAGAAGAGATTTTCTAAAATACACCGATCCTGTGTGCCAATTTTTTTTTTGACAAAAACATTTCGCCGTTCGAAAGCCACGGCGAAGCCGCGAAATTCAAAGCTACTGCAGAACTACTACGTGTAAGCCGTAGCTGGGTGAAAAAAAATCGCATTGGATCCTCGCAGAAAGAAAATCGCATTTAGGGTATCACCTAGTGTGATAACCTTGACTTTCTTTGAGGATTTTAGAAATGTCGCCATCCAGTGACGGAGCAAGGCACAGGTCTGCACAGGTCATGACAAACATCTTGGGGAATTCCTTGGGGATGACATTGGGGATAACATGTCCAGGATGGGATGACGGCTGACGAGTGATCAACAGTTTTTCAGCAGCTCATGATGAAATGAGACTAACACATCAAAGGGCCATTGGAATTGTTTTATGCTTATAACATGGCTTAAGAATAAACTTAAGCTTAAATCGAAATAGAAAATGTAAAATTAAAATTATAGTAGTACTGTATACATCAGTACCACCAAGCTTCTGCTAAAAAAAATGGGGGATGTTAATCCTCGTTCTTATTGCTTTGCATACTATACGCGTGCGTCGAAAGGGAAAAACTCAAGTGAGAAAAATTGCTGAATATTTTCTAAACCTTTGTCAGCATGGCCATAAAAATTGCATTCCGTCAGTCCAATCTTCGAGCTACATTATCCACTGCGTATGCAGGTGTAGCCATTACCGCAAAAAGAAGAATGTAGTTTCGTATTGATTTTTGGAGAAAAGCCCAGAGAGGGCCGACGTAGGCGATTAGAGTTTATCAGATACCAACACTCCGACATTGACGTGAGAGCCATTTTAAAGGATGTCGATTTAGCGTAACTTAACTACTGTGTGCAAAAAATATAACATTAAATTTTTAAGCTCAACATTAATAACGTAGAGTAAAAGAACAAGAACTTACCCTGGTATCAATGCCAAGCTTTCGGCTGATATAGATCCGCATGGCGGAAGCAGCTTCGGCGTCAAAATTTTCTGACTTGCCATCCGAAAATTCTGTTAGGGACTTCCTCATGGTAGTAACGGTCGGAAGAAATGGAGGAGGAAATGGACAATTCCATTCACGGCTCCCTTCCTTTTCAATTTTTTTCAGCGCTAGCTGGCGTCCTGAAATTTCCCCTGCTTTTCGATGTCGTTTTAGCTGACGAACAGGGACGGCTTCTTCTTCCTCAACAACCTCTTTTGAGTTGTCCATGGGACCCGTATCCGATTCCTTTTCTTTGGCCTCCTCCTCGTACTCCGTTTCGTACTCAGACTCTTTTAGCAAATATTCGCTTTCTTCACGTAATTGTTCCTGAAACCACTCCATGTCGCTTCCTTCTCCCTGAGAATACTCCATACTGGCTGCAACTACCACCCCGATTGATTGATGCACCCGCTTAGCCCCGGCCTACCCTCCGGCCTATATTATCCCTCACACCAGCTCAGGCCTCACTATCAAATCTGTCAATCACTCCGGTCGTCACAAGGAACGATTACCAAAAAAGGAAAGTTTCTTGACCAGAATAGACCTGAATGCTACGATCAGGGCAGAAAAAGGCACCCTGGTTTTGATATTTGGCCCGACCCATGCCAGTTTTTTCGCGCTCTTAGTTGTCTTTCTACCCGAGGAGAAACACATAGCCAGAAATTCCGAACCATGAATGGCGTTACATAGGTCGCCACATTCAATGTTGTGATTGGCGTACGGCTTTCTCGTAAACAAGTCACGCCAGCGCCGTTGCCGGCAAGCAAACTTTGAGCCCAGAACATAGAGATTATTTCGAAATTATTACTTTATGTTTAAGATAATTTCACTAAAATAAACTTTTTAAAAACTTTACCGATACTCTCCTCTTTTTTCCCTTTCACTTTCGTACGATGAGAGCCCTTTTCAAGCGCTTTTGAGTTGCCGTAAATCAGATCGAGAATCAGTTTCGATCGGTGACTGTTATGTCACGCAGTACAAAAACCCTCAAGGGAATCCAAGTCCCAGGCTCTATCTCCTTCAAAAAATTGCCAAAAGAAGCATGGAGGATAGCTTCAAGCTTATTCAAAATGGCGGTTGAGTTTAGTTATGTAAAGTACACTTGTGGCGGAGAAAACAGTTCGCGTAGAGTGAGTGTTCGGTGCGAGCAATTATGAAAGCCGTGCACACAAAGATGAACAATTTTCGGGAAATTCAAGCATCTTTAAATGAAAAAACCGCAAGATATCCAAGTCGAAGAGAGCCTAATAATATGGATATTGAAAGCACTTCATGTGGTCTTAAAGTTCCACATTGGGATGCTGATTCCACTCATTAGCAAGTTGAAGAAACTTTAAAAAAAAGAGTCAATGGTTTGCATGAAATTAAAATGTTAGTATGGCGTATTCTTGTAAGTTTATATGCGATTCTTCAAAAGCAAAAACCGCAAGAATTATATTATGTTCAACAACGAAACCACTTCCAAATTAAAGGTATTGCCACAACGAAAGAACTTTGGATTGGGACTGTGAAATTCAACCACCTTAATCTCTTCAGCGATCAACTGAACGATAATTTCCATACATTTTCCTATAAATAAGAAGAGAGCACATGGCAGTGTTTCGTCACGCTTCACGGGGGGTTACGGCTCGGAATTTCTGGCTATGATGGACGCGAACCAAGAACGCTGTAAAACGGCAGATGAACAAAAGGTAGCGGCCTACAATTCGTAGCTTTAGTTTCTGCATTTTTATTAATTTAATTAATTTAATTAATAACAATTTAACCAATGCTAAAGATGCATGTCATCCGCAGAAAGTTGAACCCAAAGATGACTGGATAGAAAACGCACTGGACGTAGAGATCCAAGAGGCCTTATCAAAGCTTACGGCCCTAGAAGAGCAAGAATCAGAGGTATATCTATTCCTATTTTTTTTTATTTCTATTTTGCTAGTTATGTAAGAATCTATTTCAAATCATAGATAGTCTCTTGCCAGGTTCTAAATCCCTCTTTATATGATCCTAGATTGATCACATCTCTCCTAGTGATGACGACGACTACTCAATGGACGAAGTTGCCGCACATTCCACATTTTGGGCAGAAAAGGGAAAAAAGAAGACAAGGTAATTCACCCCTTCGCCTTAATTACTTTCATTTTGAAGGGAGATGAGGAATTTTCATCTTCTTTCAGCGGATGACAAAACGCGAAAAATTCTTCATTGTAAGTGTTTGCCAGTTTGTGATCAATCCAAAGTATTCAACAGTAACTTTTGTTTAATAAACACGTTTGTACAATTGCACTTGAGCCGTGACGCGCGTAAGTTCTTTAGCACTTTTGTTTAATAGACTAAAGTGCACATATGTTGCATGCTCTAGTCCATTTGTGAAGGATGGTTAAATCTAGCGCAAATCGCTAGAGATTATGTTTAATTCTACAGTCTTGCTTAAGGCTAGTTTATGGTGAGTGCGTAGTATTGAACTTAATAATTTTGTTCTTATTTAGAGTGACCAAAAATCTGGAACGAATAGAAGTGAGTATTGTTTACTTTATGGCTTCATAGGTTGTATTGGTTTCGTTATTCGGTTAATATTACGCCTGTACCTTCGTTGCAGGAAAATATGCCAAGAAAACAGACTCGTTAACAATCATTCGAGAGTTGGAAGATTCGTGTTGTAAGGACAATTGTATTCGGCAGCTGCCAATCAGCTACCTTGCGAAGCAGAGAAAGCACTACTGGGGAAAAGATTCCAAACAACGAATTTCAACTCCATATCGGCCAGTAAGGTATGCTACTTTTAACATATTGGAAGCTAATAATTCAACGCAACATGAAAGTATGACGACTACGCATTTTAACGTAGCAATGTTGTTTACATTTACATTGCAACTCTACCCACATGACCATCTATAAACCTACCCTTACTCAAACAATCCACCCACATACTTGCTATCCGAGATTGTGTCTGCAATACTTCTCTTTCTTTTCAGTAACTTTCTGTCCCGGTTGCCTTTGAAAAGAAAGTCTAAGATATCGTTTACTGATTTTGTTCATTAGTCTATTCAACTGTACATAAAGAGCAACCGACAGTTAACAGATTCTCGATAGCGCGTGCGTTCAACTTGTGCGGTTTATTAGTAAGACTTCTGAAATTATTACTTTCGATAGGAAACATTTTAATTTGAGCAAAAACAATTACAAGACTTGCCTCAAGGCCCATTCTTTCTCCTGCTCTATATTCTGCTGTGAACCTGACGTTTAATGTATTTAGTCAATTCATTTTAGTCATTTTATTGCTTGTTTTAGGTCCTAGAAGCCGACATACGGCCCCCCGGCAGTGGACCATCGGAGAAGAAACATTTTTTGGAGGGTGTCAGAGTTTGCACTAAAGCGTGGTGCAAAGTTTATGGCATTGCGAGATCGAGGTAGATTCAGATAATAGTAATAATAATTTGAGGTCCCTATGCATATCCTTTTACTATCACGCGAGAACTGAGGTCGAAAGCTATAAGTAATCTGCGCTTTCGATACTGACAGTGAATTTTATCATTGAGAGAACTGGGTGTAAATGGCATTTATTGTAACGCGATTTAACAAATTGACGTCAGTTTTTTTTGCGTCTGTCCTGTTATTGATCATGAATTTCGTCATAACATTGTCAAAGTAGCTGTGGATCCGCAGACTAATTTGACAATGTTATGACGAAATTCATTGTGAATAACAGGAAAGATGCATAAAAAACTGACATCGATTTTTTTTTACGATGACAAAATTGTCGAATTGCCCGCTCTCGCTCGCTGTGTCTGTCCGCATATTGACAATAAAATTTAACCAATGAGCACGCGTGAATTTCTGCAGTTATCGTAAAAAATGATTACCCTACGGAGCCACCTTATATGTTAGCTGAAGGTACTAAGTCTCATATTCCTTTATTGTTGCTGTTATGTTTCTTGAAATAGTTACTTTGAGATCGCAAAAACATGTGATCTTGAAATGGACGAAGATACCAAAAGGGGTAGAGCCAGGAGTGTGGCGTTTGACTTCGCCGTTTGCTGGATGCACAAATTTGCAATGAACGCAGACAGCATGCCAACCAACGGGGTTCGAAATCTGCCTTCATGCCTCACAAAAGACGCCGTCTTCAAAATATATCAAGAGGAAATGCAGCAGAAGAAAAGGCCCTGCCTAGCCAAATCAACATTCCTGTACAGCATGTGGAAGGAACAATTCCCGGATGTCGTCATCCCAAAGGTAAGAAAGTGCTTATTGGAAGCTGTGTCTTTAACTTTGCAAGTTATATTTCTTTTATTATTCTACTTCAGTGTATGCTCAACTGCGAGGATATGCTTATTTGATATCTGAACATGTAAAAATTCACCAGTGCGTGATTCATCTCATGACGAAATCGGCTCAGAGAGTTTAAACTCTTGAACTCGGTGCTGGAAATGCTAATTCAATTTAGTTTTAGCAATACTTTAGCATAATGCATAACGAAGAAATACTGCTCAAATACAGAAACCAATCATTCGCCCACTTCAGGTTAGGGATTGGGCCACAAGTTTGCCGTGATACATAAGTGCAAACTATGGAGCCAGTATGGAGACCTTTGAATTGATATTTCGTTTTCATCGTTCCATTTCACAGCAAAGCCGGTTCACGAAATGCACCATTTGCGTGCACATCAAGGAGGAACTCGGCAAGCCTCAGGTGGAAACTCCAACCAGACGGAAGTTGTCTCTTATGAGAAAAATCCATCTGACACAGCAATTGTAAGTAATTCAAGTACATGACTAGTGTGTCATTATACTGGTAAAACTGAATCTTACTTAAAAGAAACATTACTAACTTATACATTATGAACGCAACAGGGCCGAGAGGAAAAAGTATTACAAACATGGCTTAAAGGCTAAGGCTGAACCCGAGAAGTATCTTTCATTGACCATCGATGGCATGGACCAATCTAAGCACAACCTGCCACATTTTACGACCACCACCAAGGTGAGTGAAATTAAAAAAATAATAAAATAAAATTGGAAACTACAAATATCACAAACAACTTTTACATAAACATTTCAAGGCTTTTTGATACATACCTAGTAGGGACATGCAAAACCGTGCATTTTTCTATTATTTATATTACTCAGATTTTTTAATAAATTAAATACAGTTTACTTCTATTTCAAACTTATGATGTCAAGCCATCTATGGGAGTACTATTTTGAGGCTTTCTTAAAGGAAGTATAATACCGGTGCTGGTGGATGTGACCCGAGAGTTTGGGAACAGCACACTCCTCCATCTTTGCTTCAACGGCTGGAGAGTAGCTGTTTCCAAACTTCCTCCAACCCTGTACCTCCAAATGGACAATTGTTGGAGGGAAAACAAAAACCGCTTTGTTCTTTGTTTCTTAGCGTTGCTTGTGGAGTTAAGGATTTTTAAGAAGGTAAGAAACAGCTTTCTTGATAGTGTGCACGTGGATTCTATCGGCACATGGGAGAATCTCATACGGCGTTTTCTTCTCTTCAAGTGACGTGCAGTTCCCATTATAAACATAGTTGCAATTTTACAGTGCATTTCACAAAACTTTTGACAAACGGTTTCCGAAGTTCGTTTGAAATTCCCAAAGTTGGCTACGAACTTGGCAATTTCATTACGTAGTTGTCAATCAAATTGTGAACTTCGAAACGAAGTTGTGAATTTCACTCCGAATTTCGTTGGGAATAAATAAATATGATCATGATAACTGGCTGAACAGAGTGGCTCACTGTTAGAATTCTCTTTTTATTTTTCTGACAGATAAAGATTTCATTCCTTATGGTGGGGCACACCCACGAAGATATTGATCAACTGTTCAAGAAGACTAGCAAAAATCAACGTCCGAACCCTTGTCGAGCTGATCCGAGAGATTGGAAACAGCTACTCTCCAGCCGTTGAAGCAAAGATCATACATTTCATGTATGATGTGAAGCAATGGATGGAGGGGTGTGCTGTTCCCAAACTCTTGGGTCACATCCACCAGCACCAGTTCAAGATCGTCAAGGGTTCGGACGGACGAGCCCTGCTGTTTTACAAGAAGTGGTCAACTAGCCCTGATTGGGCCCCAGCAGAGGGGCTAAAGCTCCTTGATAAGATGCCGTCAGGTCAACCAAGGATTATCGATCCTGACCTGACGAAAATTGATTTTCATAAATTACAGCAAGCCCTACCGAAGTTCGAGCTTCATTTTGATGACGAGACAAAGAAGTGGTGGCAAACCTTCATTGCACAGAAAGGAACACTTCCCCACAGACGGAGGTGGATTCTTCCGCTGCTGAAACCGTTGAGTGCCGCCGAAAGAGACGAACCAGCTTCTCCAACTCCTCAAGTGCAAGAGGCCCTCCTCAAGTTGGTTGAAAGGGAGGAAATGGAGGTGGAGGTAATAATATATCTAAATATAAGCAAAAATGTCAGCTATTTCTATTTCGACTCAAGCTATTTCCATGCTTGACCTTTCAATTGCGGTCTTTGAAAAATTTACTTATGCTTATTGATTCCAAATTGCACTCGAAATCATTTTTTACGATAACTGCAGAAATTCTCGCGCGCTCATTGGCTAATTTTTATTTTCAATATGCGGACAGACACATGAATTTGAAATTCGTGCGACGCGTCAGCGAGCGAGAGCGGGCAATTCGACCATTTATCGTAAAAAGCAGACTACTAGACTAAATAGTATGTACTGAGGGAAAAATGGCTTCTTTACAGACGTCCGTAGAGGCTAGAGCCCAGTGTTCCAAGATGTATGTAGAAATATACGTCAACAATGGTTCACCACTGCTGTAACAACCTAGTTTGAAATTATACCTACAGTATAATACAAAAATCGTTTTCTGTTTTAATAGATTCATTTTGTGTTTTTTTATTAATTATTTTATTTAGTTAGCCACTAGCCCCGCTAAATTCATCCCGTAACGTAGCGCATGTAAATTGATTGATTAGTTTTGTCATTGTTCTTACTATTCAATTTAAGGTTACAACGACAAAAAAACGAACAGCTGGAACAAAAAAAGAGGCAACTAAACAGAGCCAACCTAAGAGAGTCGGCAAATGGTAACTATTGTAGGGTATTTACCTATATTTATCATAGCCAACAGTATGACGAAAAATAGTGATTAAACACACCAGCAAGGGACCTCGACCTGCCGCACTCCCGGTCCCCGTTTTCTATCAAGCCGTGAGGAGACTTATTAATTCCGCTGGGTTAAAAATAACTTTCGTAGACATGACATATCCCGGCCAATGCCCTGAGCTTCCCTCTCTGTCCCGTCATTTTCTCTTGTTCCGCGACATGTCTTCTTTTGAACAACCCATGGTGTCAAAGTAGCATTTAGTTGTACGCTTTTACAATAACAACCCCCGAAATCGGCTGCAAATAGCTGGAATGTAATTTTACAGTCCAAAGGTTTCAACATTACCGCTATAGATGCGCAAACACAATCAGCTGATTGCAGCTCAAAAAAAATAACAGTAATCAGATTATGTAGCAATTACATCCTATTTTTTTCTTTTTCTTGCAGAAATGGAACACTGTCTTCCCCAGATCTTTCTGGGACCTTTTTGTTAATAAAGTTTAAATTCAAAACACGGCTTCTAATTTGTGGTACTATCAGTCGTTTTGAAAACGCTCTCAAAAACATACACCCATTGAATGAAGTGATTTAGGAACCGCTAGTCATGATGTTGCACCCAGTTATCTTACCCTAATAACCAGGCAATTATCTCACTCTTTCAATGTCCTCAGGTCTTCATTTGAAGAGAATCGGATGAAACATTTTTTCGCAATCGTTCTTTCATGGAAGATATTGGATGTCCCGAAAAGAAAAAATTTATGGATTGAGATAAATTAATTTAAAACTATATGTTTTAAGCATCATCCACTCCACTGTCTAAAGCTTTCTAATAAGTTGGCTAGCTTTGCAATCCAAGCTACCGTGCCTGCTAATCTGTAGCTTCCTGAGCGACCTAATGGTAAAAATGAAAGTACAAGACATCAGAAAAATTAATAAGAAAAACCATCACATTGTATGTAGTGTCCAATATTGACACCTAATTAGTCTCTTATGAGTCTGACTTATTACTTTATTTAGTATATTTAATCCCTGCAGAGAAAAAAGCTAATATTATAACTGAGCGATGATTTTCAGGCCCAGTTTCAATCGGTCGTGATTTCATTCGTATACGGTCACAACTGGCTCGATTGTAAACGTTCCCATATGCCCAAAACATTCCAAGCAACTTTTTTCAAGGAGTGGTGCTGGAAATAGCGGCACGTAAATTCATAGGAGTTAGATAGCCCGGTCAGAGAGCAATTGAGAGAGAGAAAAGGATCTTCTGATGGCGGGCATATTCTTTCACTCTTTGCACTGAAATGGTGCGGTCTCATAAAATTGTTTTAAGATTTGATTATCAAGCAAGAAGAGCTAACATTTCCGTTTAATAAGTAAAAGCTACTTATGTAAGAACCAAAAACTGACGCCGTTTTCGCTTAATACCTAAACAATGGTATTTCAAGTGCACGGAACCATTCATCTTTATAACACACTTTTTAATTACTCAGGGTGTCTCGCCATTTTTGGAAAAATTTTGGTCAAGGCGTGCCCAAGTTTGACAGTTTGACAGCCACGACTTTGATTGGACAGATTTTGACAGTGCCTTTATTGTCAATTCAAAGGTGTTTTTTTTGTCGTTTGAAAATCGCAGCCACTTTGTGTTAACAAGATCATCATATCATGACACTGGCCAGTACAGAGGAAATGTTCGTCAAATTTCAACTTAAAATCGCTAGGACAATCGAGATTTATTCGCAAATGCATTGACCGTAAACAGTTTGATGACTTCTTCATCAGTTTAAGGCCGGACCGGGATTTGCATTGCAGTTGTAGTAAAAAGAACAGAGAGCGATTGAAAACTGTAACTTCCCGGGGTTAATTGTGGAGGGCATTAGTCAGGAAACAAGCCAGTGATCTTGTAAAATCATATTGACTAAATACGTCCAGCATGATCTGTTGGCCGAAGGAGTGCAGGACATTGCTTTGCCTATATGCTCATGGTCTATACGCACGAGGCCGAGGAAGTGTTTGCAAAACGAAAATCATCACTTCTAGCAGTTCAAGTCACCGATGAGTTATTCGCAAAGCCATTGAAAGATCGGACATTTAAAGGGCAACAGGAGTAGTGCGATAAGGATGCATGGCCCTGATGTTGTGTTCTTTACTCGTAAAGACCAAAAACAAGGAGGTGAGATCATTCAGGTAAGGTAACTGGCATTATCGTTAATTAAAGTAATTCCATGTTGATGCTAAAAAGTTGTGTATTCATTGCCGTTTTGATTTATACTGCATCGGCCGATACTAGAGCGGTAGAAGCTGTCTGATATTTTTCCCGCGCAAAACACGCGCGAGTGAGAATATGTCATGAATTGCGCGAGAGTGCCAAGTGCCTTTTGCTGCCTAGCTCTGGTTTTTATTTTCCACAACCTTAACGTTTCAAGAGGTCTGGTAGCTACGGTTAACAAGTTTGGCTCAAACAAGATTGAAATACGAAAACCCCCTCCAAACATCATAATCTCATGCAAACCTCAGTGTACGCTTTAGCAGGTGACCGATAAAGTGTTTTTCGTACTGCAAATGAAATCTATAACATCGTTTCATTCCGCTGACTATTTCAAAAACACGCCACACACTGTGGTTGTGTGACCGAAGGCAAAATGCTTCAATCATACAAAACACTTTTAGCTGAAAACTCCTCATCCCAAGAGAAACGAGCGAGCTGCAGCATATTATTTTACTGTTTCTACTGGATATGTATTCATCCAACAGCGACTAAAAACGGTTTACCGCTCCCTTAGGTCTGTCTGAGATTTTGTATTCAATCCTAATTTCAAGGCAATAAAATTTCTGGCCGCGGCAATCCAGTTTTCGTGTGGATCGACAGAACGACGTTGCGCTCATAATGTTGTTTATTTCATCGATAGATTATTTCTTTACCCAAAAACAATAGTACATGTTCGTTCATTGAAATCTTCCGTTCTTGCTGTCTGCAAAATAGCTCTTAATTTTCTCAGCATTGACACTTGATTAATAAACAAGAAGAACCAGCGTGTTTGTTTAATAAGCAAGAGCGACTTGTTTAATAAGCAAAAATGTGTCACCTTTTCCGCTTAATAACCAAAAATTACATTTCAAGATCGTAGAGCTCGAGTGCCTCCGACATAATGTTTATTTCCTAATCGTTTTCATGTGGTTCCGCGATGAAAACCCAGTTTATTCAGAACTTTTCAGAAGAACTTCCTCGCTGTGTTATGTCCATCCGAGCTTTCTTCACTGAATTGAGCCTAAACTTTCAACAATTAAACAAGGAAAGTGCAAATTTCTGAGAACGCAGTGTAATGTAACTGACAATTGACCCGCTCCGCGAATAAGTCTAAAATAGATGAATTCAGTCCGTAGCTAAAAACCTGCGGATACTCCTTGTTCAGTGGAATCTCCCATCCTTTCTGTATTATTTGCTCTGCAGTTGTAATTCGACTGAACAGGGTTCACTTTCGTTTCAAAACTTGAACATCAAAAAAGCAGCTCGTTTGGTATCGCCGGCCGCCGTTCGGTCGCGACGCAAAGACAAACTTGACAAAAATATCTGTCGATAAAAGAAAATTCATCACTTAATTATGGCTTGCAGTGAGGGGTTGACCAGTCAAAACTTGTATTTTGTAACTTTCAAATATGATGATTTGTCCGTTGCGTTGTTTTCTTTGTCGATATTTTTTTCCGTAATGGCGGACGAACTTAGTGTGACAGGTGTTGTGTGACACTTGATTAACAAGCAAGAATACCTACCATTCTTGCTTATTAAGCGGAAGTCACATGTTTAATAAGCATAAAGTACCACCTTTCTTGCTTAATAAGCAACCTTTCTTGCTTAATAAGCAACCTTTCTTGTTTAATTAGCTAAAAATAGTGACTTTTTAGTTTAATAAACAAACTTGACATGGCAAAATTGCTTATTAAGCAAAAAAGGCAGGCAATTTGTTTAATACACCTGAAAAATGGTGTCCGGAAACAATCTGACAGTCCAAACACAATCTGACTCTTGTTTGTATCTTTATTCATTGTTTTTTTCAAAAAGTTGACTTTCAGTCCGGCTAAGCGATTTCCATTAAATCAGGACTCATAGCAGACGT
>CAXHUQ010000736.1:104200-145200 GCA_964020085.1 Micromussa lordhowensis | reverse complement strand
CTCTGAGGAATGAACAATGCCAAACCTTCGGAAAAGTCAATCAGGTTTTGGATTATTGAGTTAATGTACTTCAAGCTAAACAACCTTTTTAAAGCGCAACTGTTCGACAAGCCTCGTGCTGTTAATCCAATCTAGGACGGTTGACAGACATCGCTATGTTGGACTATAAGAATCCAACCTATCGCACAGTTGCATTTTCCTAGTTACCAGCCACATTCGGGGTAATGGTCGGATTCCATTGGCGGAGGACTGTAGTACTCCCAGAAAAATGCTGCTTTAACTTTGGAAAACTTTACCCTGCCCGAAGGATAGGTGCAAGTTCCCGCAAATGCTCTGTAGCGATGATAGCTGCAAAGCTGCCTTTTGACTTTGCAGTAACTGTCATTTCTTTTCAAGAGGCTGTAGAAGTCTGTACGGTCAGCACCTTGGGCATACTAAACAGCACTTTCCAGATATCCGTTCCTATAAAGCTCGTAAACAAACGCAGTTCTGCTTGCCGATGTGCGAACTTAATCGAGTGAGGGCACTTTTAGGAGAAACGCATGTAGGATGTCAGACTTGAGGAGCAAATAGTCGCAAATTCTTATTAGCGACACTAGATGGTCTTCTTCGTTTGCATTCCAGCATATTAAAAAGTAAGTCCAGGGAGTGTTTATCAAAGAAATCTGTCAGACACAGGTGATTTCGTGAGTGCTGGTTAGGCAAAGAGTGAAAATGCGCTCGCTGTGGTTGTTGCGAAGAAACACCCTGTAAAAGTCACTCACATAGGTAAAGAGCGAGTGCGATATCGCACGACAATAACTTTTCCATGGCAACAAGACCACCGCCTCGTGGCTGGCAAGGAATTGTTCAGACAACTGTGGAAGTAGGCCGATTTCTCTAAGCACTTGGTCAATCACTAGCTGATTCATTCCTTCGGCAAATGCGACATCAATCCACTTGTCATGATTTTCCCATGCAAATGTTTGTCTGCACGTAAAAGACTGAAAGACAAAACAAAAGATAGACCATTTTCTCATTGGTTTTGAGTAAATTGCAGTCACTGCAGTCAATTTGTAAAACTGGTAGTTAACCTAATTATTACTTCCTGTAAACTTGATTTTGGATGTTTTTGGCTCGTAGACACTGTTGAAGTACGAGAAGACGATATCAATTGGATAAATCAAGGCGTCTACGGCCTCTTTGTAACTTTTTCCTGGTTTAGGCCTGTATTTTCCCGGTTCTAACTCTGAAAACTCCAAGAGATAGGCTTTTTTATCGTCGGAAAGCCTCAACACCTTGGCCACCAAAACTTCAGGAATGCTTTTGGTAGAACTGGCTGCTACGAGCGCTACACATTCTCCCGGTGCGGGCAGATCTTTGATGTTCAACTCTTCGCCTTCGTCGCTAAGAATTTCTACCGGGCCTTCCCCTAAGTTTCGAGAGGCCACAGAGCCTAACAAATCCAACGCCTTGCTTTTCTTCTGAGCCAAAGGCCTTTCATCGTAATAATGTTTCTGTGTCGCGACCAAATGTTTCATTAGATGTGGCGAATGACTCTCTTTAGGAATAATCGCTGCTTTGAGACAGCATCGGAAAGTAGTTCATGATGGCTTTTCTGATATCCATCATGGTTAATTTATGATCGAAATATCTCAAAGGAAAGAGAAATATCTCAAATTAAGTCTTGTTTTGGATGGTTACATAAAAAGTTGAAGATATTCTGATTTTATCTAAAGAATAACAATGCTCCAAACCAACTACCCAGAAAAAATCAGGGTCTAAGCATTCATTGAGTAATGACCTTGTAAAGAAGGATGAAAAATGACCAGAACTCTCAAGGATGAGATAAAAGGTGTTTTTAGTTTTCCTAGATGACACTCTGTTGTAGAAATAAGTAGCAAATTAAATGTAATCATCAAGATGGAAATAGAAGTTCTTGTAAATGTAAATTTTCTTCAGATGTACACAAAACAAATAACTTACAGTTCACTTTCAATAATGACTGAGTGGAAGAGTCTGGATACAACTAACTACTACTTTACTAACTAGCTACTTCACACAGATTGGAAGAGGGATAAAAATAGAATCTTTGATACGCATATAGACGTTGAAGAGAAAGTAATTTGGTTACACTAAACTTTGTTGACTAGATAAGTGGTAGTACCTGGAAATGAGATGAATGCAAAATACTGATGCTAAGAAGCGAAAGTACTTACTTTGTCTTTAATAAGCGTGAAAGATTTTATGTGCCATTTCATCATCACTTGGGTCATCATCTGCAATGGGGATGAGATGAAAGGTGTTTTAAGTTTACCTAGATGACACTCTGTTGTAGAAATAAGTATCAAATTAAATATAATCATAACGATGGAAATAGAAGTTCTTGTAAACATAGACTTTTTTCACATGTACACAAAACAAATAACTTACAATTCGCTTTCGATAATGACTGAGGGGAAGAGTCTGTAGACAAGAGAAGAGCAAAACTGTTGAGTGCTATGACAGACATACACAAGTTTAAAAGAAAGTGATCACTTACAGTGTATACCAGATAAGCGGTAGTACCTGCAAACAAGATGAGTAAAAAATATTGATGCTAAGAAGCGGAAGTACTTACTTAATCTGTCATGAGCATGAAAGATTTCATGTGACATTTCATCATCACCTGGGTCATCATCTGCAATGAGCATGAAATGAAAGGTGTTCTTAGTTTATCTAGATGACACTCTGTTGTAGAAATAATGTACAGGAAACTTTGTTTACTACATAAACAACACAAGAGCAAAATAGTGATGCTAAAAAGCCAAAATACATACTTTGTCCTCCTTAACCATCAATGTGAACTAATTTACACAGATTGGAAGATGGATAAAAATATAATCTTTGATACGCATATAGACATTGAAGAGAAAGTAATTTAGTTACACTAAACTTTGTTGACTAGATAAGTGGTAGTACCTGGAAATGAGATGAATGCAAAATACTGATGCTAAGAAGCGAAAGTACTTACTTTGTCTTTGATAAGCATGAAAGATTTCACGTGCCATTTCATCATCACTTGGGTTATCATCTGCAGTGGGGATGAGATGACACTCTGTTGTAGAAATAAGTATCAAATTAAATATAATCATAACGATGGAAATAGAAGTTCTTGTAAACATAGACTTTTTTCGCATGTACACAAAACAAATAACTTACTATACGCTTTCCATAATGACTGAGTGGAAGAGTCTGTAGACAAGAAAAGAGCAAAATTGTCGAGTGGTATGACAAACATACACAAGTTTAAAAGAAGTTTATCACTTACAGTAAATACTAGACAAGTGGTAGTACCTGAAAACAAGATGAGTGTAAAATACTGAAGCTAAGAAGCGGAAGTACTTACTTTGTCTTTGATGAACATGAAATATTTCATGTGACAACTCATCATCATCTGGGTCATCATCTGCAATGAGAATGAAGTGAAAGGTGTTGTTAGTTTACCTAGATGACACTCTGTTATAGAAATGATGTACAGGAAACTTTGTTTACTACATAAACAACATGAGAGTGAAATACTGATGCTAAAAGGCCAAAACACATTGTCCTCCATGACCATCAAAGTGAACTAATTTACACAGATTGGAAGATGGATAAAAATATAATCGTTGATACGCATATAGACATTGAAGAGAAAGTAATTAGTTACACTAAACTTTCTTGACTAGATAAGTGGTAGTACCTGGAAGTGAGATTGTCGTGTGGGTCTTTAGGCAACAGTCTGATACCTTAGGGGATCGGTGAAACGAAGGCAAACGAACAGACAAGGAACAGAATCTCGGTAATCAAACACAGATATATTTCAATATGGCGATCCGATCATACAGTACTTTCCATGTGACTTGCGTGCGCATACATTTATGATATGATCGCATAACATGCTGAGTTAAACAATAACAAGGTTCAAATGTCAAGTTCAGTCTATCTGACATCCTCCGAGGGGGCGCGGATGCGTCTCGCCCATTCTGAAATTCTCCCCATGGTGTCAGTAGCTGTAGCTCGTCTCGGTCTAGTCGATGTGAGTGGGGTACATTGTTGTTCAGGACAGTTTCATGATGCAATCCTTGGGACAGAGGGACTTGCGGTGACTTCAAGAGGATACAGTTTGGAGACAGGTCGGTTGGTATATCCAGTACTTGTGCGAATGTGTGCCGCCGAACAAAGCCATCACCTCCTCTAATCAGATCTTCTATAACTGCTAGCTTCCAGGATGACCTGGGACCCTCATCATAGACCAGCACAACATCTCCTGTCTTGATTGATTGCTCATTAGTCCCAGTTGTTCTGTGGAATTCGCGGAGAGGTCAGGTACTCGTGTCTCCATCTCTTCCAGAAGCATTCGAGGATATGGGCTTGTGCTGTTACACGTTGCCTCATGTCAGATGTACTTCCATAGTCCGGATCGGATGGATCATCATTAGGGAAGTGATTCTTCTCCCGTTTAAGAGATGAGAAGGCATTAACAGCTCTTTGTCTACACAATCACTTGATACATAAGTGATACGGCGATCATTTAGGACAGCCTCTACTTCAGTGGCGAGCGTTTGGAGCTCTGTTAGGGTGATAGATGCCTTGCCAAGTGTTTTCTTAATGGCTCCTTTCGTTAGTCCAATGAGTCGCTCCCAGAAGCCTCCGTACCATGGAGCTTGTTTAGGGATAAATTTCCACTCAACACCTTGTCGGCTCAACTGTTCCTTTAGTGAAGGAGACTGGAATAGGTCACTAAGTGTCTCTGAGGACGCAAGAAAGGTAGAGGCATTATCTGATATCATGTGATGTGGTAGAGATCTGCAACTTGAGAATCGTCGAAAGGCTTGCAGAAAACTTTGCTCTGAGAGGTCACTGACAACTTCCAGATGTACTGCCCTCGTTACAGCACAGGTGAACAGACAAATGTAGCTCTTGGTAGTGCCATTCTCTGATCGTACGTAAAGGGGTCCAGTAAAGTCTACTCCAGTTACTGAAAATGGTATTGCTTCCTGGACTCTCAACTTAGGTAAGGGTGCGGGATCTGGAGCTCTGAAGGCCTTTCCTTGTACCTTCCGACAAGTCACACATCGACGAAGAAGTTTCCTTACATACTGTCAATTGAAGTTATCCGGAATGTTTGACGTAGCATGGTCACTACCACGTTGACACCAGAGTGAAGTTGGGCTTCGAGCTGTGTAACCAGTGGAGAACTATCTCGCTGTCGGACCACAGATGGACGGTAAGGTTGGGAAATCTTGACTTGAGCGCTTCTGCTACGAAATGGGCCAGTCTTGTGGAGATGGAAGCCGCCATAAGTTCCAATTGAGGAAGTGTCAATTTCTTTAATGGAGCAACACGTGATTTAGACATTACGAGTGAGGACTGGTCACCAGTAGAAATGTAGGCTACTGCTCCGTATGCTTTAGGGCTGGCGTCGGCAAAGACATGTAGGTAAATTGGTTGTGCCTTGGACTGCACTTGGGAGAAGAAGCACCTGGGTAAGACTAGCTTGCTGGCTTCTTGGATATCTTGGGCTATGTCATCCCACTTGGCTTCCAGTTCTGTGGAAAGTGGCTCGTCCCATTCCAGTTTTCTTTGCCATAGTTCTTGAATGAAGAGTTTGGCCTTCACTGTTACTGGAGATATGAATCCAAGTGGATCATAAGTCTTTGAGGCCAGTTGCAGTACATCACGTTTGGAAGTTAGTTAGTTAGTTAACTGATAATGTCGGTTTCTTGGTCTGATCCGGAGATAACATTGTCCACATACATATTGTCCCTTATGTCTTTGGCCACGAGTGTACTGTAGTTGTCCAGGTGATGATGCAGTGTGGCATTTAGCATGAAAGGCGAACTGGTGGAGCCAAAAAGGACCGTCTTGAAACAAAATACTTGAAATGAGCTTTCTGGATTCTTAGGATCTGACAACCAGAAAAATCTGGTGAAGTCTCTGTCATTACCATCGAGACCAACATGGAGAAAGGCTTTCACGATATCTGTGGACAAACCTTAAGTGAAGGATCAAAATCGTATGATGATGGAGCACATATCACTTACAAATGGAGGGCCAACCATAAGGCAGTCGTTCAAACTTGGAGAGTTCTTTGCGGATCGGGAGCTGCAGTCAAATACAACTCTGATAGGTGTGGTAGCTGATTCTTTTTTGACTGCATGATGTGGGAGGTAGTATGCCCTATCCAGACTGTCCACATTGTCCACTCGTTCAATAAATCAATAGAGCTTCTCATCAATAGAGCTTCTCATGCTCTTTGATTATGTCCCCGTACGATCTAAGAAGACTAGGTGTCTGAGCCAGGTGATGTACCATAGCCCGGGTGCGGCTTGCACAGCTACCATAGTTGGAAGGTAGTACGGGACAATCTTCCTTCCATGGAAATTTGGCACTGTAACTTCCATCAGACACTCTTGTGATTGAGGATCTCTGGAAGTGTTGCAGGAAGGATTCCTTGTCATCCATGTCTGTAGGTGGTGAGATGCAGATGGACTCCAGAGATCAGAAATGCTCAAGATCACGTTCTGCTGCCGTGGTGGAAGACAACGTCTGTAGCAGGTTCACAGCAGTGTTGGTACGATTAACACAGTTAGTTTGTAGCGGTCCTGAGATGAGGTAACCGAGCTTTGGGTCTTGACCACGGATGACCGTGTCCTTCACTATATCCCAATAGTGATCTGCACCAATTAGGAGTGAGATTTCAAAATTTTCGTCTGATGTCACAGGATGGGCAAGTGGAAGACCTTTTAGGTGGGATATGGTTCGGATCTGCTGCCGAAAACGGTTCTGAAGTGGTGTGGCGATTTGGTCAATTACAAGGACACGTACTGGTATGTGTTCTCCATTGGTAGTGACAATAGTGATGTTGGCCATAGGTAATTGTCTGTTGGATGAGGAGTGTGCACCAAAGGCAGACAAGGCAATAGATTCACTCTCTGTGTAGCGTATGCCCAGTTGATCAGCCAAGGTCTGCGTGATAAAGGAGCGCTGTGCACCCTCGTCGAAAAGGATGTTAGCTTCACAGTGGGTATGGTTATGGCCAACAGTTGCTATGGCGGTTTTCAAGAGTGAGATTTGACCACTGCTGACTGGGACATTTGTTTGATTGATTGGTGCGAGAGAGGCATGTACTCGGAAGGTTGGCTCTGCCGTAGAAGTGTGAGAGCTGTGAGTGGGAGCAGCAGTATCAGGTGCGGTCCAAGGGCTGTTGGCAGGATCAGTGGAGCTCATGCATAGACTTGTGTGATGCTTCCCTTTATATTTATGGCAGCGGAATTTTGATTGACACACGGAAGACTTGTGTTTCCCCAAACAGTTAAAGCAATGTCCAAGAGTCTTAACCTTGGCTCATCTCTCTCGAGCATCAGTGACCACTTGACAACTGTAGGAGGGGTGGGGACCCTTGCAGTACAGACATTTTTTAGATTCTGACTTGCTAGATTTCCCAGAATGAGGCTGTTTTTCTTGTGTTTGAGTGAGGAAAGAGCTAGTGACTGTAGGGGTGATTCCATATGTGGTGTCATTAAGTTGGGCGCCTGCTTCAAGGATGCGAATTTCCTTTACAATAGCTTCTCTCAACTCCTGGAATTTCCATTCAGGGTTGTCGTGTTCACGGGCTAAGTTCTTTCTCAACTCATGGAGTAATTTGCCCAGGATAATTGGAATGAGGAGATCCCCATAGCTTTTGTGTGATCTTCTCAGTGATTCAAGACCTCTGACATGATTCTCCATAGTATCATAAAACAGTTGCAAGCTTGTTAACTGATTGGCGGGGCTAGCAATATCCAGGAGAGCTTGCATGTGGGCACTTATGATCTTACTGGGTTGCCCAAAACGTTCCCTAAGTAGTTTTATGGCCTGCTCATAATTGAAGTTGCTTAGTGGAAAGCCAGCAATAGCCCTTGAGGCGTCCCCTGTTAGTTGGGCCTTCAGATAACTAAACTTCTGTTCTTCCCCCTGTGTGGTGTTAGAATGAACAGCTGCTTCGAATGAATCCCAGAATGTGGACCACTTGAGGGGATTGCCAGAGAAGGAAGGTAAATTTAATTTTGGAAGGCGGCTACTGTGGTTAACATTCAACTGAGGAGTCAGAGGTGTTGATTGTGTGTTCAGGGGCGGTTGCGAGTTCTGTTGATTATTAACAGTTTCCCCAGAGGTTGCTTGACTAGTGGATGGGGCATTTTCTTGACTGCCTGATGAGCTGGGCTCTGACATGTTACTTGGCACAAGTGGGGTTTCATTGTAAACCATTTGTGGGGATTCCTGATGAGTGGGGGAGGGAGGCTGAGTAGCAGATTTCTTAGGAGATAATGTGACATGAATAAATCTACTTATCTGGCTGGTGGTATCGAGAATTTCATCATGGATTTCTTCTGTCTCAAATATCTCCTGCTCGAGGTCCTTCGGTTCTTCGATGAGCGCCGCAATTTTCTCGTCCAGTCCAGTAAGAATAGATTTCTTCCGTGTAAGTTGTTCAATGATACTGTTAAGCGATACAACATCCATTTCGGTGGGTGCCTCATTCTCCATAAGATCCTTCGCCTTTTTCAAAGTCTTCGTTAAGTGAGCGCGATAACCCGCACGTGAAGATGTTAATTTCGGGAGAGTTTCCGCCATACTGCGTTGTATTATCCTGGTCCCGGCACGAAAATGTCGTGTGGGTCTTTAGCCAACAGTCTGATACTTGAGGGGATCGGTGAAACGAAGGCAAACGAACAGACAAGGAACAGAATCTCAGTAATCAAACACAGATATATTTCAATATGGCGATCTGATCATACAGTACTTTCCATGTGACTTGCGCGCGCATACATTTATGATATGACTGCATAACATGCTGAGTTAAACAATAACAAGGTTCAAATGTCAAGTTCAGTCTATTCGACAGAGATGAATGCAAAATACTGAGTGAGGTGCGATATTGCAGAATATAATATCAATCATTGATATCAGGATTGATATATCAAAATTATTGTCATACATTTCTTGTTGTTTCTAGTGATAATATCATATATCATTTTTGATAAGTGGTTATGATATTTTGATATGCCCACTTCTAAGTTCTTATGATAGCTTGATATATCATGATAATATCAGGATATCATGAACACACATAGACGTGGGGGGGGGGGGGGTTCTGTGGCAATTTTTTATACGGCCCCCTGGCTCCCAAAGCCTCGCCAGGGCCCAGAAAAAAAAATTGCCACAGAACGCCCCCCCCGTCTATGTGTGTAAGGTTAAAACACGGGTTATTGTTTTGACATAGAATTATTTTTTGTATTGAAAAAATGAAAAAGTGATTGTATTATGGGTAGAGGAAGAAGACATCTGATTATTCAAAGCGAACGGAGAGCACCACCTACAAGAGGTGGTGAACATTGAGGCATGTCGACGGTATATATACGCACATCAAACAGAGGCCCTTGAATTTATGAAAAACATGAATCTGCAACAGCTTGTCGATTTTCTTTTACCAAAAGACGGCGGCGACAGCACGTAAAAACATCGAATGGAAATGTTTCTGGTAATTAAATATTCCATATGCAAATTGTTGCTAGATTGAAACCATAAAAACAATTTTTCCCTTATTCAGAGCGCGTCTCATTCTAGGGCTAAGAATATGTTTATTGCGCTTTCTGTATAGCAACGCGAACGCAAGCGAAGGCGGCACTGACACGAACATTATTGGGCCTTTTTTGTGCCCCCGTGTAAATACAGCCGACGGTTCGTATTTGCTTTCCCCACAATCTTGGAGTTTATGCAAATTGTGCATTACCTGCCAGGCGTCATGCCATTTGATATACTCCTCGACGCCACCTGCGCCTACCAAACTTGCTTGCAAAAGCGGCCCACAACAACCACACGCACAGTCTTCCTGCTCGCAAAGACTTCTTCAATTGGCTCTTGGGCATTTCTGTATTCTTCATCTGTCATCCCCTGACTCATTATTTCTCTTACCGCCTCAGGATCGAAGGGCACTATCTCCCCCATCACTATATATATATTCAAAAATTGCTCTATATGCAAATTTAAGTTTGTTTACATATGACGAGGCAAAATATTTCATGCGTGTCTCAAACCGCGGATTCATATTTTTTTGACTCTTTCATCGCCTCGATAACTTCAAATGTTATATATCTAGCTTCTTTTTGCCAAGAGGGGAGAGAAAGTTCGGCGATAACATACCAAATTGTGTGTATCAATACAATCATTTTTATAAATACGCATGCGTTTTCTAAAAAGACAGAAAAATGCCCCACATGTCTGATCCAGTCCGGCTTGTGAAACATAAATAGCCCATATGAGCCAATAAACGATTAGCAATTGATTGGTGGTGCTCTTGGATGTGGGGTTGGCCGCCCCTGATTCCTTAAAAGGCACGTGCATGAAGTTGTTAGGGGTAGTGGGGTGAGGCTGTCTCCAGCAATAACCCCCAGGTGAACCTGCCCCGGCCCAGCAGATAACTGGGGGTGCTCAGGGATTTCTCGGGATCTCAAAACTCTGTCCCAGAGGATAAATGGGAGGGACAGTCGCCTTGTCAGCGGCGGGAAAGACCTAGCCGGGGCTAGGCAAGTAAAGGCCACCAGAGCACCCCCGAACAGGGTTTTGTCATTTTTTTTTTGTCACATGTCACGCGTGACGAGTCACGCTTAAATAAAAGCCGGAATGAAATTTTTCAAATGTTAATTCGAACCGTCGGCTAGAGCGGCTATTTTTTTCTAAAATCTGCTTCCATTTTGCTGCGGACATCTTTCTTAATCTTCTCAATGTCAGGCTGGAACGAATGCCGCGTGAGTTTTGCCCGAACAGAGTCTTTCAGCAAGTTGTACTGCGAAAATTCAGTCATGATTAACTGTAATTCACTGTCTGATATTTGATTGTCGGTCAGGGCTTTAGAAAGTAGGCGGTCAATTGTGTCGCGTTTCGCAATTGCAAGCGTGACAATCTCTCGATGTTTCTTTATCTTGGAATCAAGCTTTTTGCAGGCGATTATGAGCCGTGAAAAAGCGAGAGGGAAACACCCACCAACGACACCAAAAAGATCAAAATTAAATTTGAAACCGAAAAATATATCTGCACTAAGAAAAATACTTAAGATAAATTTATTAAAAATGGGGGACAGTTTGTCCTCTGTAAACAATAACTGTATTCTAACTTTAATCGTATAGCTGCTTTTATAACCTTCTCAGTATTGCCTTTGTAATTGTATTTTATCATTAATATATTGTACAGTATGTTTGAGCTCAGTGTTGTAAGTTATTTAATGATATTTTAAGTAGTGATTTATTTGGCTTAATGAGTACGTTGTGTTTGTAAGTAATGTTTAGTATTTGAAGTAGTCGTAGTATTTTAAGTAGTGCGAGTGCGCTAATAAAATGTTTTAAGGAAAAAAGAACTTTGTTGTTAGTACGTATTGCATGCAAACCAAATTGAACTTATGCGTTTTAATCAGTTTATAAACTTTTGTGACGGTTTAAATAAAGATTCATTGATCATCATCATCATCATCATCATTATCATCATCACATCGTCATCATCTTATGGTAAACTTACTTTTGAACACAAATTGACTTTTCGTGCTCTTGCCTTTTATTGCAACTGCTGCAATCATCTTGCATGGTTCCTTTATCGTCGTGTACACTAAATGATTCCACGGAGAATGGCAAGGTTATAACGTTATCGCTCCTGTGAGCAAAAGAGCAGGGAAAGTGTATTATAATTAGATATAAATTAATATATTCGAGTTGCGCCATAAAACTGCATATATTACTATGTATCAATAAATAATACAGTGCACAGTAGATAAATTTCTAATTAGGGATCTATAGATTTAAGCATTATTTGCATTTTTATAGACTCTCTCATCACTTTTTTTGTATCGACAAAATAGTAATGATAGGTAATATATAGTATATATTGTAATAGGTGATGGAAGCAATAAAGTGAGGTAAGTAAATAAATAAAGTCGCCGTGGCATTTTCTTTTGCTTTGTAGCAAATGATCACCTAACCGATGAGCGACTGTCACAAGCAAACGGAGAAACAATCTTAACCAAACTACGCACTACCTGTTATAAGATAGGGTCAATTTTAATTAGGAACAGACTGGGAGTTGTGTGAAATTTTCTGGGACATTTAAAAACTTACAGTTGTTTGAATTCAACGGGGGTACCATTGCCGAACGCTAAACCTAAAATATAATAGCTAGTAAAGAGGAATTAACGACATAGACCCTAACATCACTTGACGACTCTCAATACTTCTTATTAATCAATAAGCAAATACTAGTAACTAATGTTGCCTGGCGTTTATCATTCTGAATTCATCATTTCCATCATGTCGACTTTGGCGTGTAAGAGTGCAGACAATATAAAACCAACTGCCGTCGATTTGTTAACGAATCTTCAGTACAAAAAACAATACACATTAGGCAATAAACTTTCTTATTACTCAAAGACAGATTGATGATTATACTTACATTGTCATTACTTTACTACAGTAACACCCAAGGCATCTTGAGATGGACTGATAGATTGTCTCAGTTTTTTGTGACAACATACTTCTTGCTATAAAGGACCTCAGCAGTGTAACTGGTTCGTGAAGTATTTCCATATCCAGTTTTCCGTCGTCCAAACCACTGTTCGAAGCGAAAAGGAGTAAAGCATAACATTTGAGTTTGACTGCCAATGCATTCTGGGTCACGGCAGCTGATGAGGAATGCCTGTTGAATTCAGCAATAAGTAACTTTAAAAAAGCATCAGGTGCAGGATTAGTTGCCTTGGACAATTCGTTGTTAACATCAGCTGCAGGATCAGTGTTCTTAGACAATTCCGCGTTAAACGTGGTATTATGCATCACCAGAGTTAAGGTTGTTTCGATAAATTCCATCCCTGTAGTATTGTTCCAGGTCAGATATCCAGGATTTTCTTTGAATGGCTAGGAATACAACAACAACAACGAGCTTTATTTACACGGCCATAAAAGAAAGTTACAGAATTGCAAAAGAATTTCAAGATTAACAAAAAATAGGGAGCAACTTCAGAATAACCCGCAGCTAATTTGCATATCCTCTAAACCCTTTAGAACGAGGAAAACAGAAATAAGAAGAATTTAGTCATATGCAAATTAGTTGCGGGGTATGGGTTTGTTTGTTTTCGGTAATCGAGCAAAATCGAATACTTTATTTACTGTGATTTATGTTGATCGTTTGGTAATCAAACATACGACCGAGCTCGATAATCGATCGATCGGCACGCGCACCCGAACGATTGGTGTTAGCTTGAGCTCGAAATCATCGGTCACGTGACCAACTGTTGCAAAAGGCCTATTCTGAGCTGAGCGCTGTCTTATTCAAATTTGCCGCTTTCGTGAACTTTGTGAATTATGAATAATTAATGATGTCCACGCATTCTGCCCGAATTAACTAAAATATCAAAATAACGGCTCCAAACTATAGAAGACCTCTAACAAAACAGAGGAAACCCAAGAAGGGATTTAAATGGACAAACCCGGAGAGGGCTGAAATGGATTGCATTTGGTACATTTGAAAAACGTCGGCCCACCTTTTTACAAATTTACGGTATGTCAGTTTATACATGTATCAAAAGGTCATTTACCAGGCTGGAAAATTATTCTCAGTTGTTATGTGGCCATGATTTTGCTAATGAAATACTCTCGGTCTGCCAATTTGACGTTTAGAGCTCATAATAAGCAAAATTAAACAAAATTACCTAAAGTAGCGTGACCTAAATTACCTAAAATAGCGTGAGCTAGCCCCTTTAGCGTAAGAAAATTTTGTAAGCATAAAGTTCGGGCGAGTTTTCACAGATGTAAACAGAACCTTGTCATAATTCAAGGTCATTCGCAGGTTTTTAGTTGGTTGCTACTTGTATTGGGTTCATTGTTGTGATTTCAAGGCTAGTGGTATCTTCTGTTCATGCTTTAAGGAAAATGTAATAAGATTTTAATGTTTGTAAATGGTCCTTTCAAAGTTTTATCTTTATCGTGAAAGTTCTCAATTTCCGCTGCCCTCCGGCAGAAAGGCTGTCATCCCGCAAAATGCCATATAAATCATGATCGATTTCCAGCTTATACCTTGCATGATTGGTAGACGAGATTCTTTAAATTGCTGCTTCAATACACAGATTGACCTTAACTTCACTTTGATACGTAAAAAATTAAGCACCGAGTTGTGTCTTTTCACTGGATTCCTTTCGCCAATTAGGAAATGAAGAAGAAATCAGGCGGGCGCAAATATACTTCGGTGCTAGTACATGAGTTTTTGAGTTAAATTTGGCATAATATCGCTGAAACCAAGTGCAGCCGAGTTTCCCTAAGGAAATGGGGAATATAATTTTGGATGGAAATTAAGTGAAACGTTATCGTGATTTTTCGTATTTTGGAGCAACTTCAGATCAATTTAGTCATATGCAAATTAGTTGGGGGGTATTCTGAAGTTTAGCCCAAGAAACAACAAACCATGACCTTTCAGGGACGCAATGGCCCTGGTCTAAATAGTCTAGGAGGTAGAACCCTGAAAAAATCGAGACGTAGCACACCCTCTACATATTTGGTCTGGCATCACAAAACGATAGGGCAATACCCATAGAACATTTTTAGGTATGATGTACTGATGTATGGGTGGGACGTCATTATGCTTGGGGCTCATTTGTGACTGCTGGTAAGGCCCCTGTTATTTAAGCATTTTCTAAATGTTCAAGTAGACATTTCTCCCCTTGAGTTAAGCCTCGCCAATTTTAAATTGGTTCAAGCATTACTGGTGTGAATATCGTATATTTTGGTGGGTGTTAATGTTTTAAGTGGTAATTTGCATTAGCTTCTTTAGAATAACGACCAAACTTATCACTTCTTTATCCATCATCTTAAGTTAATCGAACAAAACAATACTTTTGAATTTAAAGTTATTCAGTTTTCGAAATAACGTATCGGTCCCTTAACAATTGCTGTTTACTCCAGTGATTATGGTCAAAAGTTGTTCCTTTATTTTCTCTTTTTGCTCACAATAATCTTTCACTATCTTGACAATTTCACGGTAACCACTGCCAATAAGACATTTTGTACGTGAAATTTGAAAACTGATTTTGATACCAAAATGGCACTACCTTTAGTTTTGAAGATAGTTTTCAAATCGACAAGAGAAGTGAACAAATTGAGGACTTTCCATTGCATAATTTACGTATAAACTATAAAACTGCAATATGGAATGCTAAAACTAGAATCAAAATTCAGATATTGAATTTTGGGGAACAGTGAACGCCATAGTTTAAATACAGAAACTTGAATATGTATTGTTGTTACTAGAGCACTAGCGGTTAAACGTCAGCATCTGGTAGCTCATCTTCACTGCTTCCAGGTGTTAAGTCAACTGGCTTGTGAGGATTTTGGCAACTTTCATCATTCATACAAAGGCATGCCTCTGTACAGGGCATCTCGTGGGCTTTGCAAGGACACAAGTCATCCCTTCTGCAGACAGATTTGGTACATTTGCAAGTCGTCAGTTCAAGCAGCCCTTGTGGTGCTGGATCCTTAGACATCAAAAGTGGTTCCAACACACCATTCACTTTCTTCCATCCGTTGCTGACTGGCGACGGGAGTTGCTGTGTTGCATTCAAGCAGTGTTTCCACACATACGCCTGGTAGTTAGCACGTTCAATGTGGTGTCGCAAGCTGTTGCTCGTGGGTGGTAAACTTTAACTTCTTTGGTGCTTTTGGCAAAACATCCAATAGCGTACGTCATCAGCTGTTACCCCTGCCTTCTTGTTGGTTGTATAAAGGGAGCAAATAAACCTCTCACAGGCTTCAACAGTGAGCGCTGGTGGTGGAATCTGACTGCCAAGGTTGCCAACACTGTCATGGAGACTGGGATATTTGACAAGTACCTTCCATCCTTTCTTTTTGCCGATCTGAAACAACTCACTGGTAGAATCACAGCCAGTTAGAGCATGGAATGCTGGAATCGCTGCGCAAACACTCCTTCCAAGCTTCTCAGCAACAAGATGGACAGGGATGAAGCGAACCTTATCTTTGACGCCTGTCTTAAACCAAATTTCGTTGCACTGTATCATCTGGTATGCATGGATAGCTAATACAGCAACATCTGTATCAGGGGACTGAATGACAATCCTCTCTTTAGTGGAAGAAGCATGCCACGCATGAAGGATCATCCTTGTGTCGGCTTCTTCATGGTCTGATCTCAGCTCTGCAAGGGGATCCGTACGTCCACGGGTTACAACAACTGCATCTGTTGGATCTTCAAAGCCACCTCCAATTACCAGCTCTTGATCAGGTAGTAAGTTTTCTTCACCCAGACTGCACCACTCTTGGCAAACAAATCTGGAAAGGTTTACCTTGTTATTCTGGTTGCTGATAAACTTCCCCCATTGCTTTGGAACTGGTGTATGCTTGTTTGTGATTTGGATCTCAAGAGCTCTGCTTGAACCCCTCCTAACTCTTTCACTCTCCTTTATGGACTCTTGAACATCATAGCGGTCAAAGACAACATCTACACTTCTGCACTGACCTTGTCGTAGAGGAGTGAAGAGCACATTAAAGTATCTTTCAGCTAGGTGTCCGAATGTGCGGGAGCCTGCAGACTTCAACGTCTGGACAAGAGCCATTGCATCAAAAATGAATGCGGTTGATAGTGCACTTTCAGGAAGTCTTCCTTGTGCTTGACATTCCCGTTCAACCTCAGCCATTAGGACACTTTTCGTAGTTTTCCTTAAAGCACCATCTGCATGGGACAGTTCAGGACATCAACGTCACGACACTTTGCAGCAATCAGAAGTCTTCCAAACAAATTCCTATCAGCTGAAATAGTGATGATCTTCTCGTCTGCGCACTTGATTTGATTTGTTTTTGCCAGAGAGGCAAATGTTTTCAAATTCAATTTCGATATCTTGCTCCAAAAGGATACCTCATCACAGTCCATTCTTTGTCTCCTAAATTTCTTTGCTTCTTCTGCTCCTGTGCTGAAACAATCAACAAGCTGCTCTGCCATTTCATGCGGCATAACGAGTCCAGTGGCGATGTTTCGTAATCGTACTGGGTCTTCCCTCGATGCCTCGCTCAAATCAAAAGGGTTTGACATGGTATTAGTAATGGTGTTAATCAGCCGCTGAACATCGTTTTCATCCCTCTTTACTCTTTGGGAACCTCCCTCCTTGTGAGTCCCAATCTTGTCAGAGTCTTCTAGGTTGCAAAGTCGATTGGTTGCAGCAGTTAGCTCAGCTCTCTTGTGACTTGTTATAAACCATCTGTCTAGTGCAGAAGCATTTTGTGTCAAGCCAACAATACCCCCTCTTGTCTTGCTGTCGAGATTGATGGTTTGCTCCAAGGCCATGTCAGTCCAAACTTGGCTAAAGGGTTGACTTGATCTGCTCACTGGGTGGTCGCCATTTAGGAATTCTTCATAAACTTCTGGAGCGTGGGTTGGAAGCAGCTGCATATCAGCCAAGTAGATTGGGAGCCACCTGCAATTTAATGGAGAAAGAGGACAAAATTAGAGAAACGTACGAAGAAGGGGCCGGGTAAGTGAGAAAGTTAAAGCTAACCACAAAATAAGTTAACGTCCTATGATAATATGTAGATCTCTTCACGTGTTTGAACAAACGCGTTCACCACTTGGGATAAAGAATAAATCCCGTAATAAGTTCGATATATTATAATTCAGTCTTATATTAAACAAAACGCATCATTTCGAAGCAAAGGGGAGTAAATCCTTACAAATCCTAATGATACAAGACTTCTAATCCTCGTAGCGATGACTCTTTTAAATTTCAATTTTAATATATCCAATTTAGGCCACTGTTCATTAGAACTGATACACGATTTGCAGTCAATCTGAAAGATACGAAAAAAGATAATCAGAATACGTGTAAATCGATTGCCAACATACCTGGAATAGTCAATGCGATCCATTGCAAAGAAGTATGGTACCATTTCTGCAACGGCTTTCAAATGAAGTTTCCATGATCCCTCTCGTTCAGCTCGAATGAAGCGCAACATCAATAGCACAATGTCAATATACATATTCCAGAAGTGGAATAGTTTAGACTGCTGACTAGCTTCTGTGCAGAATCTCGCGAAAATTTGTTGAAGTTGTGGGAGTTTGTCGCAGAGAAGACCGAATGAGGTCTTCAGAGAGGCTACATCATTACTTTCTCTCTGACAACAGTTTATTAAAGATAAACACTGGCGCTGATATACTGTTGGGAGCTCGACGTCCTCAGCTTCCATCCAAGCTCCAAATGCTTGCCACTGCAGTCTCAGTAGTGCTTCGAGAACAAGCTTATGTGCACGCACGCCTCTGTTGTATGACTTCCCCTTCAATAGCATAGATGCCGTGTGGCATCCATACACACCAGATTCTATTAGCAGGTCTTCAATGCCACTGTCCTGGAAAATCTTTCCAATAACTGAGAGGAAGTTTAATGCTATATGAAAACCTCCCATTCGGATTACTGTGTTGTTAAATTCTTCAGGCCGTCGCCACTGAATCTCTTTGGCCTTCATGTAGATTGCAAGATCAAACGTTATTACACTGTGCTTCTAGTGTAGTACATCCATCATTGCTTGGACGTTCTTCATGGCAGTGTAAACTGTACTGTATTTAGTAGGTGAACCATTGATCATTGGACAGTAACCAACGGAGGTCAAGGGTAGCGGCTCACTTGCTATCTTTGCGTTAAACCCACTCCAACTTGGCAAGGGCTGAAAAACTTCGCCGTCGCGGTTATGTAGATTCTCACTAAACAACTGGTGGGTACACAGACGTGTTAAAAACCAGCCAAAATCCATCTGAATTGCAGTGGTACAGAGCGAGCTTGAGGACTGAAACCACTCTTCTTCTATTTTGTCTTTGTAAAAGGTTATAGCAGGCCGTTTGCCGCAAGCACCAAACTCCAACAGGGGCGGATTTGCATCTGAGATGTTGAGAGACCGTCGTTTTTCTGAATGGGCAGCACGAACTGCAGGTTTCGGTTTTGGTCCTTGTTGCTTTCTTTGGTACAGGACAAGTGTGGTGGCATGAGTAGTTTGCTTGCCGTCTAATGTCTCCTCATTGATATCGTTATTGTCTCCTGCGACTTGAACGAACACTCCTGGTGAAATGTTAGATGGAACAACAGCACCCAGATTTTCTGAGCTGGCTATAATGTCTAGTGCTAGGCTAGTGTCAACTACCTCTATGTCATCATAAGAACAGCAGTGACCGAATCTGTTTAATATCGTTACCAGGAGCTTTGAACCTGTCACATGGCGAACAGACATCGCCAAACCAATGTGCTTAGGGGTCTTCACGCGACCATGAGTTGTTGCATATATTAGATCTTGTGCAATTGCTAAAATATGTCGCTCATCTGCGGCATTGGAAGCAGTGGGAGCAGATACATCAACTTTATCTGGATTCGAGATCATCAAGCACAAGAATTTGTAAAGATCTTTAGGCATTAAACTCTTCACTTTGCAGGCACTGATGTCCTCCACATCAACAGGTTGAATCCCTATACTTTCGCTTTCACTTTGTATGCTTGACCTCAGTATTTGAGCGGCGTGGTATAGTATGGAATTGACATCATTCTGACCCTGGCTGTTTGAGGATTTATCTTCAGAAGACCCTGACATTTTAGCCGAATGGCAACTTTCCTTAGCGACTGAATTGATGACATCCTGCAAAGATATAGAGCTAGAGTAAACCAACTCTGGCTTCGAGGGATCCGGTAGCTTCTGAAAGACAATTTCCTCTTGAAAACTTTGTTGCAGTCTGCGTTTTAACCTCTCTGACTTGTAAACTTTTTGCCGTGTTGCAGCCAAGGCGTTGTAAAATTTCCTGGTAAGAGTCCAAGAGGGCTTTCATATCAAAGGCTACTCCTGATTCTAACTGAGGTTTGATGTCTTGTCTCAGTTTTTGGAAAGCTTGGGTGTAAGTATCTTCCTCCCCATCGACTCGAAAGTCAGCAAACATTAGGTTGGATTTACTTACATATTGGGAGCGGCAGTGTTTATGATACTTGGCCTCTGCAGCTATCAAGTCAACTCCTGAAATCTTCAACAGCATGCTCTTATCACTCCTTCTTCGTGCAGCCTCCTCTATAGCCTCGCAAGAATCAAATGTTGAAACGTTCATAAGTTTTCTTGTCCCCTTTGACTTTTTCTGCTGGCAAAATAGACAGAGGGACCAATCCACTGCATTCACTTGCGATCTCTAACTTGGTCTGTCAACGTGCCTTTCTTGACTTTCGGCAAAAGGTAATGGTTTAATAAAGCTAAGATTTCTCTTACTTGTATAACTTTGAAAACACTTGCCGTGCCAGACAACATCTAGAGCTTCTAAGTTTTCAAAAGTCGACGAAATTCTGTGGAAAGTTTCATCTTTCCTAACCTCTTCAGCTTCTTTAACAACATCTTTGACAACATCGCACCTTCTCGTCATAGCTATGACTGTTTTGTGTACATGCCGGCTAACAATCCTACATTCTTCAGAAGGCTAACAATCAGACGCCACAGATGTCCTTGTGCATATTATTCCAACACATCTGCATCATTCCATCCATTGCTCATTGGTGATCTGGTTTTTAAGTTGAACCCTGGACCCAATGGAATCCCAGTGATTGTTTCAACACGCAGGAATTACGACCGTGAGGCTCAACCGTCATCTTTGTCGCGGAATATTAGCAATTTAATCAGCGTTCGTTGTTCATCTGCCTTGGCTCCGATTGTTTTACACCAACATTTGTCTCTGTGTTTGCTAAACGCTCGCTCAGTTAAAAACAAGACCGCTGACCTTTTTGATTACATATGTGACTGCAAGGCTGACCTTGTTGCGATTACTGAGACTTGGCTGACTACTGATGATGCTGCTGTGCGAGCTGAATTGTGTCCGGTCAGATACAAAATTTCTGACTTCCCACGCACCGATCGTCGTGGTGGCGGAGTGGGCTTGATGTACCGCGAATCGCTATCTGTCAGATGGATTGAAGCTGGTGGGAAAGAATCCTTTGAATACTCTGAATGGACCATCTCATCACCTTCACTTAATATTCGGCTTGTCCTTCTTTATCGTCCACCTTATTCAGCTGATCACAGAGTCTCAACTTATTGTTTCTTCACGGAGTTCTCTATCTTGAAACCATACTTCTCTCCAAAGAGCATCTTGTGATTGCTGGTGACTTCAATATCCACGTCGATGTCCCCCAAGGTCCTGATTCAGTCAAACTACAGGATCTTTTACAGTCCGTCGGCCTCCAACAACACATCACCGAGCCTACACATACTCGGGGTCATATACTCGATCTTGTTATCACCCGTTCGAGTGATAACATCTTAAATGGGCCCCCCGTAATTGATCGCTTTATCTCTGACCACGCATCTGTTTATTGTTCATTTCTGCCCGACAAACCTAGCTTGACTACTAAGAACGTTGCCTATAGAAAGCTGAAATCGGTCGATCTAGAATCTCTTAAGCGGGACTTATCTATTTCCTTGTTGTGCAGTGATCCGCTTAATGTGCGTGTGCATCCTCACACGGAAGATAGATGTGACTTGGACGCTCTTGTTCGCAGATATAACACTACACTCTCAAAAGTTATTGCCACGCCCCACTTAAGACTAAGACTGTGAAAGTTAGACCTACAGTGCCTTGGTACAATGACGAGATAAAGGCTGCTAAACGCTTGAGATGTAAGGCTGAGAGAACTTGGAGGCGAACGAGATCTCTGGCTGACTTGAATATTTTCAAGTCTTAAAGAAACCGCACGACGTACCTCATGAACCAGGCCAGGCAGATGTTTTACACTAATTTTATTGACGAGAATAGCACAGACCAAGGACGGTTATTTAGAGCTACCAAGCAACTCCTTGCTGAGAAAGAGGAGTTGTCTTTTCCTAATTATCAGGACAAATCAAAACTAGCTGATGATATCGGCGGTTTTTTGTTCGAAAAATAAACAAAATTCGTTCTGATATTGATGCTGTGGACATTGATCAAAGTGCGCGCAATGCGCTACCTCCTGATCAAGAAGTAGATGCTGCGCATGCTTTTCATTCCTTTCAACCTCTCTCTGAAAACGCTGTCTCTACGCTTATCCGTAAGTCTGCTAAGAAGTCCTGCCCGTTGGACCCGATGTCGACTTCTCTGGTTGTTGGCTGCCTTGACGTGCTGTTGCCTGTTATTTCACGAATTATAAATCTTTCGCTATCGTGCGGCCATTTCCCTGACGAGTGGAAAGAAGCTTTGGTTACTCCAATCCTTAAGAAACCTGGCTTAGATCCGACTCAGTTGAACAACCTCCGCCCTGTCAGTAACTTGCACTTTATATCAAAACTGACAGAGCGTGCTGTTTTCGATCAAATTCACGGTCATATGAGTCGATTCGCTCTTTACCCAACCTTACAGTCCGCCTACCGTAAGGGTCATAGTACAGAAACGGCGCTACTGAAGGTACAGAATGACATTCTCATGAATATGAATTGCAAGCATGTAACTCTTCTCGTTCTTCTAGATTTGAGTGCTGCGTTTGACACAGTGGACCACGATATCTTGCTTGCTCGTCTTAAGTCAAGTGTCGGCATTACTGGCACTGCTCTGAACTGGTTTATGTCTTATCTTAGTAACAGGTCGCAGCGAGTCTCGCTAAATGGTTGTATATCTGACAGTTTTAGGCTACCTCATGGCGTTCCACAAGGTTCATGTTTGGGCCCCTTGTTGTTTACTATTTACTCTAGTAAACTCTTTGAAGTCATCAAATACCATCTGCCTCAGGCACATGCCTACGCTGACAACACCCAGCTTTACTTGTCGTTTAGTCCTGACTTGGCTGCTAATCAGGCTGATGCGGTCGTTGCCATGGAGCGCTGTATACTGGACATTCGTACGTGGATGCTTACGGATAAGCTTAAACTAAATGATGATAAAACTGAGTTCATGTTGATTGGTACAAAACAGCAACTTTCTAAAGTAAATATTGATAGCCTCACCGTAGGGAACATTGATGTTGCTCCTGTCACCGTGGCAAGAAATCTGGGGACATGGTTCGATTCTAACCAGAATCTCCAGGAACAGATCCACAAAACTTGCAAATCTGGGTTTTTCTATTTACACAACATTCGACGCATCCGAAAGTATCTGTCACAGGAATCTGCACGCACTCTGGTCCATGCTCTTATTATGGGTCGTATTGATTACTGCAACAGCCTTCTTTTTGGTTTACCCTCTGTTCATCTACTTAAACTTCAACGCTTGCAGAATGCTGCTGCTCGGCTTATATCCAACGTTTCCTGGTATAGCCACATAACATCAGTACTGTGTTCGTTACATTGGCTTCCTGTTAAATTTCGTATTGATTTTAAAATACTTCTCTAAATAAATATTGAGATCGTTTAAATAATAATAATTAATAATTAAAAATTTATAACGCGCCTTTTCCATGCAAATATGATCAAAAGCGCGAAACAATTGATACTTAAAAAAATATTGTTAAGAACAGGAAAGAATAAAAAATAAAATGACCATAAGAATTAAACATCACATGTCAAAAGCTAATTTAAAAAGATGCGTCTTAAGTACAGATTTAAAACGTTCAAAATTGTCCACAAGGCGGATATGAAGGGGCAGACTGTTCCATAAGGTAGGGGCCGCCGATGAAAAAGCGCGATCCCTTAAAGTCTTTTTCAGTTTTACACTTGGATGATTTAAGGTAAGACTGCTAGCTGAACGGAGAGTATAGCGTGTCTGTACCTTAATAGCAATTAGGTCAGTCAAGTAACCAGGTGCTTTTTCATCGGCGGCCCCTACCTTATGGAACAGTCTGCCCCTTCATATCCGCCTTGTGGACAATTTTGAACGTTTTAAATCTGTACTTAAGACGCATCTTTTTAAATTAGCTTTTGACATGTGATGTTTAATTCTTATGGTCATTTTATTTTTTATTCTTTCCTGTTCTTAACAACATTTTTTTAAGTATCAATTGTTTCGCGCTTTTGATCATATTTGCATGGAAAAGGCGCGTTATAAATTTTTAATTATTAATTATTATTATTATTTAAACGATCTCAATCCAGCTTCGGTAGGACTTCTTAGTCTTTCACTGCTTTTTTCTTGACAAATAATACATTTTGTTAAGTCTGCATCTGATTTGGGCTTCTTTTTTGGAGGAAGAAGCCTCACTTCGCTTTCTTCCTCACTGCTTTCAGTGCAACTAGCCATTACCAATCATCTTAAGAGAAAGTAAAAAGGAATTATAGATTCTTTCCTCTGATCAGGAAATGAAACCTGCTTTGCTAAAATTAGCAGTGATTAACTTCTGAATTCAAAAAAGAAAACATGTCCTACGCAGTCAGTTGTTTGCTGGCGATATATGTACTTGAATATATGTACTTTTGAAGATAAAATCGAGATTTGCTCTATAGATTTGTATATAGTTTCAGAAAAATTGCTCTAAGCAAAGCAAAATTACTGATAAAAACTTTTACAGAACGTGTTTCATTGTCAATAATTTGTACTTAACCAGATAGATTTCCTTAACAAAACAGAATTACTTATAACTAACAGGATGGGATTACAAACTCAAAATCTTTACACACGGTCATTCATTCGCTACCCACACATTTAAATATCCGTAATTTTCAACATATAAAGGAAATTTGCTCTCTGATTTGTGCACATCTTCAGATAAACTGCTCTCAACAACATAAAACTACTCCTAAACTGAAACTGAACATGTTTTTAAGGTCAAACCTTACCTGTGAAAGAAAACAGCGTCGAGCCAAAATCCAATATGGCTGAACTAAACAGTCTGTCAGTACCAATTGCATTATGGGAGCCTTGCTCCCTTTGCACTCTGGGAAGTTTTCCATTGAGTAAGAATCGCAAACATTATTGTAAAACCAAAAAAGACACTTACATCAGGCAATTAGAGGTAGCTTTTTGCTGAGAATCTATATTGATTCAGACAAAAATTTTCGGTTTAATCTTTTGCTAAGGAAATTTGATAAATAAAGTGGTAGAGATATAAATACTGGGTAGATGCCGAGTTCTGGAAAATAATATTTTGATGTGACAAATATTGTTTTGTTTGATTAACTTAAGTTGATGGATAAAGAAGTCTGGTCATTATTCAAAAGAATCAACATTGTAATGCTAATTATCGCATAAATAGCCTTAATTACAAATTACCATAGCAATGGTTACCATGGAGACCTGGTTACCATGGAGACCTCGTTTTACACCTTAAAATAAAAGATATTCACACCAGTAATGCTTGAACCAATTTAAAACTGTCTAGGCTTAACTTGAGGGGAGTAATGTCGAGTTGAACTGGTATAAAATAATCACACTAAAAATATGCTTAAATAACAGGGGCCTTACCAGCAGTCACAAATGAGCCCCAAGCACAATGACGTCTCACCCGTACATCAGTACATCATACCTAAAAATGTTCTATGGGTATTGCCCTATCATTTTGTGATGTCAGACCAAATATGTAGAGGGTGTGCTACGTTTCTCACTTTTTAGGCCTCTTCTGGAAATCTCCTCTTAGTCTAAAAGGATAAATTAGTGGAATTAGTACGAAAGAGGCTGGGATTTTTAACGGATTTACAAGCCCCAGCACCTTTGGTATCAATCGAGCAAACAATGCATCCATCACTATCGGAGGAAGCCAACAGTTGTCACCTAAATAGTGGAACATCGATCGACGATGAGAGCTCGCCAAATTGTCCTCAACAGCGACCAAATTCAGAAATTGTGACCGACATTGACGGTTTAAAACTTGATTTATTGATACAAAAAATAGTTGAAGAAAATACAAAGCTTTTGTCTATTATTAATACCAAACATCAAGATGAAAATGTTTCTTGTTCCGAACTCCTTGATTACAAGAAGAGGTGCGAAACGTTATTATGCTCTGTTTCTAAAAAAGACAATGCAATCAAAGATTTGGAAGAAAAATGTTTGAACTTTGAGAGCCGCGTTTTGTCTTTAGAACAAGAGAATGAATCCCTTAGGCTTGCATTAACCATCATTATGCAAGAAAAGAGCGATGCTGAAAACAAAGAAACAAAGACAAGCAAATGCTGGGTCCATATGGATGAGAAGCGAGGCGAAAACGGAAATCGTGAACATAGCCAGAAGGCAGTACGCCCTGATATCACCGAAACTCGAAACAGTTTTGAGCCCCCTCGTCGAATTAATGAAGCAGAAATGGATGAGAGTAATGAGGATAATCGTACTGCAAATAACGATGATAGAAGTTTCAGAAGACCCTTGTGCCGGCCTTTCGATGTTACAACACAAAGGACTAATCAATCTGTATCAACCGAGTCGACAACAAAGCGAGATCAAACGCGACCTAATCGTCAAAAGAAAGTTATGATTGCCGGGGATTCTGTTCTCAAGCACCTCCAAGGCCATAAAATGTCTAGAAATTCGAGAGTTAAGATATCCTCCTTCCCGGGATGCACAACTTAAGACATGCATGATTTTATAAAGCCACTCCTACGAAAGAATCCATGCAGACGAGATCATACTTCATGTGGGAACCAACAGCCTAAGATCCTGCGACACCCCTCGTGCTTGTGGGGATGAAATAATCGACCTGACCACGATCATGGTTAGCTGTGAATCTCCAGCAAAGATTGCGTAATCAAGTCTTGTGTGTAGATCTGATGATGAAGCCTTGGCTTGTAAAATAGCTGAGGTGAACAGAATCCTCAAAGATTGCTGCACTCGGAAGACCTGGGGATTTGTTGATCATTCAAACATTTTTACCTCGAATCACTTAAATCGTATCAGCCTTCATTTAAACAAGTCTGAAACCTCTCATCTTGCATGGAATTTTATAAAGTATTTATGCCTAGATTAGGATACTGCCGACTGGGAATCCGATTCGACTGATGACCGTTCACGCGAAAACTGGGGTAAGTTCAACCGTTCTAGTATTTTTGGCCGAGGTTTGGTCATCACCTCCCTTAAGGTAGCCGGTCGTTTCGCTGCAAGTCGCTACAAGTCGATTCACTACAAGTCAAAGTCGATTCGCTACACATCGAAAGTTGATTCGCTACAAATGTTAAGTCGGTGCGTTGCAATCTCCAAAAAGATATCTTAAGGAATAGAGCATACAGATGCCAAGGAATCTGAGAAGATTAACACAAAAACAAACCATGGATATAAACCGTACCCAAGCCTCATCCGTATTTTAAGAGCACGAAAACGAGACCAATACGAGTTCCTCTTTCTCTCTGTTTTATGAAGTTTATTTATCATTTAGCATTAAAAGACCTGAACAGACACACCAATTCGGCCAGGTTATTACAAAAAGAAATGTAATGAAAAGTGTGGTCTATCATTAAAACGGACCTGCGGGGAAACATCAGATTCTCTTGAGCGCGGGTGGACTTTTTAAATTATCATTTCAATAGGCGTGTACACTAATTGTTTAAGATACTTGATAATTTGACGCTATTGATAAAAATGGGGGACAGTTTGTCCTCTGTAAACAATAACTGTATTCTAACTTTACATCGTATAGCTGCTTTTAGAACCTTCTCAGTATTGCCTTTGTAATTGTATTTTACCATTAATATATTGTACAGTATGTTTGAGCTCAGTGTTGTAAGTTATTTAATGATATTTTAAGTAATGATTTATTTGGCTTAATGAGTATGTTGTGTTTGTAAGTAATGTTTAGTATTTGAAGTAGTCGTAGTATTTTAAGTAGTGCGAGTGCGCTAATAAAATGTTTTAAGGAAAAAAAGAACTTTGTTGTTAGTACGTATTGCATGCAAACCAAATTGAACTTATGCGTTTTAATCAGTTTATAAACTTTCGTGACGGTTTAAATAAAGATTCATTGATCATCATTATCATCATCATCACATCGTCATCATCTTATGGTAAACTTACTTTTGAACACAAATTGACTTTTCGTGCTCTTGCCTTTTATTGCAACTGCTGCAATCATCTTGCATGGTTCCTTTATTGTCGTGTACACTAAATGATTCCACGGAGAATGGCAAGGTTATAACGTTATCGCTCCTGTGAGCAAAAGAGCAGGAAAGTGTATTATAATTAGATATAAATTAATATATTCGAGTTGCGCCATAAAACTGCATATATTACTATGTATCAATAAACAATACAGTGCACAGTAGATAAATTTCTAATTAGGGATCTATAGATTTAAGCATTATTTGCATTTTTATAGACTCTCTCATCACTTTTTTTGTATCGACAAAATAGTAATGATAGGTAATATATAGTATATATTGTAATAGGTGATGGAAGCAATAAAGTGAGGTAAGTAAATAAATAAAGTCGCCGTGGCATTTTCTTTTGCTTTGTAGCAAATGATCACCTAACCGATGAGCGACTGTCACAAGCAAACGGAGAAACAATCTTAACCAAACTACGCACTACCTGTTATAAGATAGTGTCAATTTTAATCAGGAACAGACTGGGAGTTGTGTAAAATTTTCTGGGACATTTAAAAACTTACAGTTGTTTGAATTCAACGGGGGTATCATTACCAAACGCTAAACCTAAAATATAATAGCTAGTAAAGAGGAATTAACGACATAGACCCTAACATCACTCGACGACTCTCAATACTTCTTATTAATCAATAAGCAAATACTAGTAACTAATGTTGCCTGGCGTTTATCATTCTGAATTCATCATTTCCATCATGTCGACTTTGGCGTGTAAGAGTGCAGACAATATAAAACCAACTGCCGTCGATTTGTTAACAAATCTTCAGTACAAAAAACAATACACATTAGGTTAGGGTTAGAACCTAACCCTAACCCTAACCCTAATTTTGGCGAAACCCAACACTGAATTCTTAGCCTAATGATTATCAAAACTCGGGTTTAGTCATGTAATGAAAGATTCATAAACTCTGTAACCAAAAAATAACCCTAAACCTCAACTGTAAACCCAACTCGGGTTTAGTAGATTAACTGATTAATTACGGATTGATCAATTCCGAGGCTCAGCAATAACTAACACCCCCCCACGAGTGCTAGTTCCAGGATTTTCGCGTTATCCTTGAATCGCCATAGCCTGGGCGCATTCCCTCTACAGCTCTGATAACACAGCCTTGTGTTGGCCGCAAACGCGTGAATGAAGTTATGTAGTCACGCCTCGGTGAACTGGAAATGTAATTTCAGTGCAATGAAACTAACCTCAAAAGCACTTCCATGTATGTCCCTCACTTTTCGTCACTTGTAAAATGCCAGTATAATTCTTGAATCGATCTGCAGACGCAAAAAAGGTGGTGTGGAGAACGTTAGACATGTGCTACTTTAATAGCACATTTCTAGTAAAAACTAGAAAGGGCAAATTATTTCAGTACATTGAAACTCACAAAAAGGTACTGATATGCATGGCACTCAATACAGAGTCGATGGATTAAAATAAACGGAGGCTATTTTGGTTTTCGCAAGACCCAAGGTAAAGAACAGTTGTTTGTGAATCGGCCACGCAGCTATGTCACTGTCTTGTGTGATAAACTAATGACCTTTACACAAAATTCTATCCGATAAGGGAAAAGGAAAGGGAAAGAAAAATGGATTGGAATGCGCAAGTCGTTTACTGGTTATCAAAATTGTTTCTGCCTAAAGAACTTACCACAAAGTCAATCTTTCAAGGAACGCACTGGCCCTCGAGCCCTCCAGAATTTCGCCGTAAACAATCAACTCTACGGGTAACAACAAAACACATCGGGTTAGAGAATGAACAAGCTTGTGGTTAACGTTAGAAATGTGCCATTTACTGGAAAGAGCAAATTATTTCAGTACATTGAAACTCACAAAAAGGTATTGATATGCATGGCACTCAATACAGAGTCGATGGTCTTAAAAAAAGTTTGCGGCGGCTAAAGTCAATCAGTCGAGGGGAGAGGAGAGGTCCTCCACAACAAATAACTCTACGAAATAACAAATAAATCGGGTTTAGAAAATGAACAATGTTGCTTCGTATTTGTAACCAGTTCCAAAGAGACTTGTGTGTAAATAAACCAGTAATCAAATGCTGGCTGCTATTAGTGGTCAAGAGAACGCAAAGGAAAACAATTATAACCCTATTCTTTAGACAAACAAGCACTGTTTGTCTCGATCACGCAACGGTGTGGAGGGAGCGTATTTTCTAACACGCTTCAACATAAAATAACAGAAAAGAATGTAACTAACTCACAACCAAAAACAGAATCATTGAAAACAATATTAAAAGAATAAAAATCACTCATCTTGTCCTGTCGTGTCCTGTTGCATACTTTTCTGATTGGCTATCATCAATTAGTCTTTCTCTGCCGCCATTCTGTAATAGAGAGATAATAACGAGGCCAAGTGGTTACCCTAAATCCTTAAGCTTCCGTTACTGTGACCAAGCAACGTTAGTGAGAGTTTAACAGTCTTTTTGAATAGAAGCCTGTTTTACTGAGACCTGTGGCGCTAAGCGTAGCGACTAGAGTGTTTTCTGAGTGTCCCACTGTTGCCACCAAGCAACGTTAGTGAGAGTTTAACAGTCTTTTTGAATAGAAGCCTGTTTTACCGAGACCTGTGGCGCTAAGCGTAGCGGCTAGAGCGTTTTCTGAGTGCTCCACTGTTGCCACCAAGCAACGTTAGTGAGAGTTTAACAGTCTTTTTGAATAGAAGCCTGTTTTACCGAGACCTGTGGCGCTAAGCGTAGCGGCTAGAGTGTTTTCTGAGTGCTCCACTGTTGCCACCAAGCAACGTTAGTGAGAGTTTAACAGTCTTTTTGAATAGAAGCCTGTTTTACCGAGACCTGTGGCGCTAAGCGTAGTGGCTAGAGTGTTTTCTGAGTGCTCCACTGTTGCCACCAAGCAACGTTAGTGAGAGTTTAACAGTCTTTTTGAATAGAAGCCTGTTTTACCGAGACCTCCGTCTTATAGAGAGTTTAGTAACAGTGAAATGACTGAAAAACGGCAGGGACCTACATCAGGTGTCCGTCCTATAGAGGTTCCCGAAAAGATATAGTTGACTTAATAATGATAAAGTCGCTAAATGATTCATTAAGAATTCACCTCAATTCGCCCGGGTTCTCGTTTTACCGTCCGACGAAGAGACTGCAGGTTTCCTTGCCAAGCATCAAGCCCGACCGCTGGGTTCCGCCAACCGCCTCGACCTGTGACAGATAAAAGAACGAACAAACGTAAGGAAGCAGCGACTGCTAAAGCATTTGAAACTCAATGGACTCCCAGCAACCCTTCTTTTTAGTGCTATGCATGATATTTATGACGGTGTAATTATGATCAGTTCTTGTTGCTAGCCGTTTCAAGACCATCAAAGTCATCTAGGTTTTGTTCTGGCTATGCCATGTAAGTTTGAGAACCTCTTAAGGAAAAAATAATAATTTCAGTTCAACTAAATACTTACCAATTTCCATTGAAAATTGGTGTTGTTAAAGTCAAAGCAATAAAACACAACAACATATTTACAGTTTCTGGAATAAACGAGAAAACAATATAAGGCACTTCATTCCAGGGAGAGTATAGACCTTTTTCAAGTTTACAGTTTCTGGAATAAACGAGAAAACAATATAAGGCACTTCATTCCAGGGAGAGTATAGACCTTTTTCAAGGAGTGATATTACTACATAAATTTATGATATATTTGCTGAGAAGTTTGGAGTTCATAAATTTACGATATATTTATTTAGGGTTTGGCCTTCATAATTTAAAAATATTGACTTATTCAAAGAGTGTTTCAGATTTCATATTATCAAATTAAAAAACACCAGAAATGTATTAGGAATAGATCTAAGAACACAATATTTTTAGAAAAGAATTGGTCTATTAAATTGGACAATCCAGCAGCAAAAGATTATGGTCTTAATCTTAGTAAATTTAAAAGTGGGAGTTTTTTTCTGAACTATGTAGTACAAAATGCCCATTTGTTGCAAAAATCTGGGGACTTTTAGTCACTGCAAAATTGCAAGTTCACAGTTATACTTGTTATGGCATTTTGAACTTTTTTCAGGTTAGAATCTTTATTTAAGAAGGAAATACTGAAAAATTTAAACCAGTGGATTCCAATACAAAATGGGAAATCGATCAGATTTATGGCTGCATGTAAAAGTTTTTCAGTGCATCCATAATAATAATAATAATAACTTTAGAACTTTAAGAACACTAATGAACTTGATACAGTCAACTGTCATTATAGCAGACACCCTGGGGACCTTGTTTTGCGTCTGTAATAGCCAGAGTCCGTAACACCGGGAGTCATTTCCAGTCAAACCTCTATTGCCGGGAATCTAAGTTTTGTCCGTAATAGCGAAAGTCTGTAATTGCTGGGTATTCGAAAGGCGAGAGTTGACTGTATTAAATATTATGCAGAAATATATAACAATTATTCCGTGAGCGCGCGTTGGATATTTAACAATTATCCTGCGAAATCGCGTGGAATATCGCCTGATACTTAGCCGCAAAAAATCATGTCAAGCGATGTTGGTCAACGAGAAGATCCAAAGTTATAGCAAAGCTGAACATTTCATTCATTGTGCGAAGTTTTAGTCTGACCAGCGATTTCGTCGAGCAATACAATGTATTGTAAACACAAAGCTTGTTCAATTTCCATATAAGGCAAACTCCGAATACATGTATTGGCTAATATTCGGAGTTTTTTAAGCAATCAGAAGGCTAGAAATGCAGTATTCTGAGCTGAGAATTTACTTAAATACAATAATGACAATTTGTTAAAATACATTCACATATATTAACAACTATCTTATTGTTCAAATTATCATTTCACTCACCATCATTTCATTCAACAGTGGTTGTTTTCCAACTCAGAACAAACAGAACACAACAGCAGATATTTACAGAGTCTAGATTGATCAAATAAAAAAGGTTGGTTTAAAATCTAAACTGAATTACGAAAAAAATACTAATACAACATATTTACCAAGAAGAAACAAGGACTCAAAGCAACATTACAATCTATACAGAGAAAGAATTCATAGTTTCATATCCATTACATTCATACACATAGAGATTCACAGGTGCATTACTTGAGAAGAATGTAAGAGGAAGTTCAAATAAATATTCAAAGCATAATGAAATCTTACCCGACCTCCTTTCTGAGAAGAAGCCTGGACGACGCTTCCAACACAAACATGATTCGAATGAAATATTTTACAGGCTGGAAACGAGAAAGAAAAACATCAGTACTATAACAGAACACACTACGAGCGCACAGTCTGTCTTTGAACAAAAACCCAATGAATGAACTTGAAAAATTGCGAGAGCAATTTTCCACGATTTTCCATTGGATTTCTCTCAAAGCATTCGCCATATTGGATTTCCAATGCGTGACAATCATACATGACAGATGTGTTTCTTTAGTGCGGAACGCTGACCACTTGTACGCATATTCAACCCCGTTACCATCGTTACCATGACACTTCGTATTCAATATGGCGGCGATGGCGGTCTTCGGAGAAGCTCGAAACGGAATTTTCACCAGTATTTCTAGTGAAAAATCTAAAACCATACCCATAATGATCATTATGCTGCTTCGAGATCAGAACGAGTAGCCGAGTTCACAACGAAGGGGAAGGTTGGACACACGTGTCGACCCTGACTTCAGGTAAGCAAAGATTTTTTAGATAATTTTATCATAAGCTCACATATAATCAGTTCTCAGTTAATGACGCAAAAACTGAGCAAAACACTTGTTTTCTCTGAATCGATATCAATGTTAACAGAAATACCCAGTTTTTTAGATCTTATTGTAAACTTTTATTCGCAGGACAAGGGAACACGAGGAAAAATATTTTTCACCTCACATAATTACACATATCAGTATGCTTATTTCATATTACCTTAATTGATAGCTATCAATTATAAGAGCAAAGATAAATTTAACATCATATGTCAAAAATAAATCTTGGATGCATGTTTTATTATATGGCAGACCGATCCATAATGAAAATCTTCCTGGGATGTGTGTAGTGGCTGATGTCCACAATATTATTGCTCTAATAATTGATAATGATAGGCATGTTTAATGACAAATAAGTTGTTTTGGTTACCTCGAAATGTCTAGACTGGAATATGCCATTTCAGCATCTCTTAGAGTTGGTCCACACCTTAAAAGGGCTTCCTTGATTTCTCGGATTTGATTGTGGTTAAAAAGGGAGTTCCAATAAGAACCATTCGATGAATAACAGACAAGGAGCTCTTCCTTTTTCTTGACATCTCTTGTTGTCTTAATCCACACTTCATTGTCTCGTTTTGAGAACTCACAGTTCACTCTAGCAGAAACAAGCCGAGAAAATTTCTCAGGAACCAGGCTAAGAGGAAAGGAGCCATCATTCGCAAAGATTCCCAAGCCAATTTCATTGGGGTTTTCTTTCCCATTACTGAAATGCGTTCACCAGCTACAGTTAGTTGCATTGCATAGTCGCCATCTTGGGTAGTGGACTTCAGACTTGCTGTAGGTGCATAAGAACACACATATGTATTTTTGGGTATGTCTTCATATGTAAACAGGCCCAAACCAGTGTCTGCATTTCCTACACCAACAACTCTACTTTTCGATACATACAAATAGGCCTCTCCAGACGGTGTTTTATTGTAAGGCATCTGACTTCCAACAGGTGACCTGGGATGGGTAAAATAAGGCACAAAATTTTATGCTAGAAAGCAGTTTTACAGTCTCAGTTGAAAACTTCTCATGAAAAACTCAAAGAACGGAATGTATACTGTTCCTTTTTTAATTAAAATATTTATCCAAGTAGTTTAGAAGTATAATTAAACCTTAAGCATTTATATTTATATTACTGATTGTGTCATCGTAAACAAACATTTAAATAAGTGGATTTAGTGTTCTTTGACTGAGCTTTGTCAACTGAGATTGCAAAACTGAGACCAATTTCGGTGGAATATTCACTATAGAAGTTGTACAGTTTTGATACTCCGATGCAAAACATAATAAACACCAATATCCCTTATGCTAAAACAACTAGTTTTAAAAATATCATTTCAAATTCTTTTAATTTGATAAAAGACAAACATGTTTTTAACTTTTTGCAACTGATAATGTGCTTCAGTGATCAAGAAGTTGAGCTAGTGTTGAATAATAAATTATATCCCAACATAAATCTGTTGTCAAATGTTGTTTTTTAAATTAAGTGGAAAAAACAAACATTTGCAGGTCTTGAAGCACAATTTTTTGCAATAAGTTCACTAGTACAGTATATTTTCAATTACTTACGTGGTGATGTCGATGTACATTCCACTGTAGGGTTCTTTCTGAACCAAGGGTTTTGTCAGGTTTTCAAGCGCCTGTGATCGTGTTGTTTTGGCAGAGCACAATTGTTTAGTGGCTTTCCTTTCATGCCATGGCAGGATTTTCTCGGTGTAGTAACTTGATGTGCCATTTGAAGCTGTAGTATTTGTGAAGTGATTTAGGACAGCATCTTCAGAGGTGTTACTCTGGGCACCGTAAATATAATTACGTGTCGGACCACACCAGAGGGGACCCAATTTGTTGTCTTTGGCAACTGCCTGCAGGGCGAGTAGGCGATTATCTTGACAGTACTTGGTGAAAACATGACAAAACCCAGTGATGACTAGTAGTGCATTAAGTGAGATTAGAAAGGGCTTTGAAGAGCTTGCTGCTGAGATGTGAAATGGTGACATAAATCGCTCACGTGCTTCTGCTTTCCCGTGAACCAGTGTTACTAAATAATCAATGAAATTTTGCTCGTTTCGGGTTACACTCGCAGATGGAAATCTAAACCAGTATTCCTTTAGTGGGCGACCATACACATCATCAGGCTGTTCAAAGTCTTCACGAACAAGCTCTTCACATAGTTCAGCAGTTCCTTCAAGTACAAACAGTCGGAGAAAAAAGTGTACAGCGCACAGACTTAAATGCCCAATTCGCTTGACAAAGACATGGTCAAGGTCATTTGTTTTGTAAAAATGTATAGCTGACAATTCAGGAGCATCAATACCATTAAAACGTACATGGACGGCGCCATGAAGGGGATCTCTCTGGCTTGCATTGATGTTGGTTACAAGTCCATCGCCATCATTGGGTGTTACTGTGTGATAATTGATGGGAGCCGACAGTGGGGGACTCTGGGTGTCTGACACTGTGGACGAGAAATGACTTCCTTTGATGTGTGCATGGTGGATATTTTGTGGAACTTCACATTGACGATGTATTCTGTCAGTTAGATTTTCTACAGCTGTCCGTACCTCACCAATGACCAGATGTGATAGAGGCTCGTTCACATACATAAGCAGAGGGAAATGGCATACCGTCTGAAATAATAATAACTGATCTTGTAAGTTGGAGGCGGAGGTGAAGCCTTCAATTCCGTCTAGAACATCGAGAAGAGAAGCTACCCTTGGTCTTCCACGACGACGATCACCTTCTGGAAGGATTGTTAATCTGCGGTGTTGTTGTATACAGAAAGATAGGAAATTACCAATGGAATATGACTGTTGAATTGCGAGCTGCCACCTTTGTTGGAGGGCCTGGTGTAACTTGGACACTGCCTGATGGATAATTACAAGTACACGTCAATAAAAACAGCAACTTTGAGGTACAATCAGTTAAGATAAATAGACCTCTTAAGCTTTGTTTGTTTGTTGTCCCATTGTAGACCATGTGATGATGCCCTTGAGAATTATTCCTTTCAAATTCAAATCGAACGCACGGCATTCACGGAAAACAGCTTTTAGTTATACAGTTATAGTTTGAATTTTTTTAAATAATTTTAGCGTAGTGTATTGTTAAATATGTATTTTTAATTGCTGATGAATTGAACGTGCTCAAATAAAGATTACTGCTTACTGCTGCTTCTTGTTGAGAATTCTTGCTTCAAAACATTAGTTTTGAATGAACGTGACACAAGTCTCTAGCTGTTTTCTTCTTCTATCGTTTCTTATTTTTCCATCGCTGTTTCTCTAAGGGCCTGTTTACATGGAGGTGGGGGACCCCAGGTAGGTGAGGTAACCCGCCTAGCCGTGGTCGAAAAATCACACATGTCCAATACACACAAACAGATACCAATCGTCAAAAAATCCTCACCAATGGAACCATTGGTACCAATGGCACCAATGGAAAAGGAGGCAGCCGATCGGTGCTCTATTTGTAAACTGCATATATTAACACCTGACGGCCGTGCGTAAATAGGCTGAATACAGTGTATATTCTTCGTTCTTAAAGCGTGCGAGCCAAAACACACGCTGAATTGAATACAGTGTATATTCTTCGTTCTTAAAGGGTGCCAGCGTAAACACTGCAAACACACGCTGAATACCATGTATATTCTTCGTTCTTAAAGCGTGCGAGCGCAAACACACGCTGAATACAGTGTATATTCTTCGTTCTTAAAGCGTGCGAGGCCAAACACACGCTGAATGCAATGTATATTCTTCGTTCTTAAAGCGTGCGAGCGCAAGCACACGCTAAATACAATGTATATTCCTCGTTCTAAAAGTGTTTGAGCGCAAACACACGCTGAATACGATGTATATTCTTCGTTCTTAAAGCGTGCGAGCGCAAACACACGCTGAATACAGTGTATATTCTTCGTTCTTAAAGCGTGCGAGCCAAAACACGCGCTGAATACAGTGTATATTCTTCGTTCTTAAAGGGTGCGAGCGTAAACAATGCAAACACACGCTGAATACCATGTATATTCTTCGTTCTTAAAGCGTGCGAGCGCAAACACACGCTGAATACAGTGTATATTCTTCGTTCTTAAAGCGTGCGAGGCCAAACACACGCTAAATACAATGTATAGTCTTCATGGTTCTTAATTAAAGCGTGCGAGCCCAAACACACGCTAAATACAATGTATATTCTTCGTTCTTAAAGCGTGCGTTCTTAAAGCGTGCGAGCGCGAACACCAGTAAATACAATGTATATTCTTCGTCCTTAAAGAGTGTGAGCTCAAACACATGCTATATATAATATATATTTTTCGTTCTTCAAGTGTGCGAGCCCAAACACACGCTAAATACAATGTATATTCTTCGTTCGTAAAGTGTGCGAGCGCAAACACACGCTGAATACGTATAATATTATTGGTTCTTACAGAGTGCGAGCCAGCTGCGAGCCCAAACACACGCTAAATACAATGTATATTCTTCGTTCTTACAGAGTGCGAACCCAAACACGCGCTACACTGTAAATACAATGTATATTCTTTGTTCTTAAAGAGTGCGAGCCAAAACACACGCTGAATACGATGTATGTTCTTCGTTCTTAAAGCGTGCGAGCCCAAACACACGCTGAATAGGATGTATATTCTTTGTTCTTAAAGCTTGCGAGCCCAAACACTCGCTTAATACGATGTACATTCCTCGTTCTTAGAGCGTGCGAGCGCAAACACACGCTGAATACAATGTATATTCTTCACGGTTCTTAAAGCGTGCGAGCCCAAACACATGCTAAATGCAATGTATATTCTTCGTTCTTAAATCGTGCGAGCCAAACACACGCTTAATACGATGTATATTCTTCGTTCTTAAAGCGTGGGAGCGCAAACAGACACGCTAAATACAATGTATATTCTTCGTTCTTAAACTAAAGAGTGCGAGCGCAAACACACGCTAAATACAAAGTATATTTTTCGTTCTCAAAGCGCGCGAACCCGTAATGACATGCATTTCACCAATGGAATACCATTGGGATGAATGATATTCCATTGGTACCAATCGTACCAATGGACAAGTAGAATGCACCACCTCACGGCCTCAAGCCGAAGAAAATATTCTAAGTGCCCGTAATGATATGCATTTCACCAATGGAATACCATTGGAAAGAATGATATTCCATTGGTACCAATCGTACCAATGGACAAGTAGAATGCACCCCCTCGCAGCCTGGAGCCGAAGAAAATATTCTAAGTGCCCGTGATGATATGCATTTCACCAATGGAATACCATTGGAATGAATGATATTCCATTGGTACCAATCGTACGAATCGTACCAATGGACAAGTAGAATGCAAGTAGATTAATTTTGAATTCGAAGTAATTATCTCGTTAAGGCCAAGTAAAAAAAAAAACTAATGTTTCTCGTCCCCGCCCGCCTCATTTTTTATTATTATTTGTTATTAGTAACGTTTGTGCGTTTTAACTGGAACTCGGGCTAAAATTTTTAAATCCTTGGTACGATAGGTGCGCAGTGGATAAGTCAATAACACAAACTTGTGTTAAATCAAGATCTAACGTTTCATTTGATTAACATTTGACCTAAAAACTTCAAGTTTTCCCTAAAGAAAGCATTCAATTGTGTAAGAAAAGCATCAATCGGAAATAATAAATAACAATAACAAGCGCCCGCCCACTCTCTTTTTTATAGAAATCCGGACGAGAAACATTTGTATTTTTTTACTTGGCCTTAAATCGTACGCAAAATCAATACTGTGCTGAATAAAAAATGGCGCCGCTCGCTGTCAGGCTTTTGGCGGGAAAACTTGTAGGCCGTGGTGAATACCGGGAAACTTCCGTGGAATACATTGTATTTCCCGGTGCATGCCGCGGAATATGCAACGGCGGAAATGTCCGTGCCAGGTAATTTTGGGGGGCTTAAAATTGCAGGCTCATGTATTTTTTTTGGGTTCGCAATATCAAGCTCCGTAGGACTCCCCGTCAAGTATTCTGCGAGTACCTCCACCCCCCACCCCCTTGGGGCGGTTGCAACTGGGTGAGGTTCTCCCCTTCTCTCAAGTGAGGGATTAATTAAGAACAAAAAAACACGTCAGTGTATTTTTCCAGCTAACAGAACGTTTATTAACAACTTAACAACGGTACAGTAACCATAACTATAAATTATCCATTTGTATAAACGTCTATATCTAACACTAACCCGTATAATTTTCCATGTCAAACAATATCTATATCAAGATCGTCAAAGAAAATGTTTAAAACTAAACGAATATACAAAGCAGAATTTGCCCCGCCATATACAGGACACATCTCTGTTGTGTTAAAAAAACTGCTTGCCTAACTGTATTGTATATTGTATTGCTTGCCTTTAGAACTGCATTGTATACCCACAAAAGAGAGATCGGGACCGGCCCCAACTGCCCGTTATAGAGAGGTGTCCGGCTTATCAGTAGAGAGTTATGTTACAGAAAAATGACTCAAAAACGGCACACAGGGACCGACACCAGCTGTCCGTTATATAGAGGTGTCCGTTAAGAGAGAGTTGACCGTACATTGTAATTATGGAAAAATAACATGCTTGAACAACTTTTCGTCACTGCAAGCTAACAAAACCGACACGCAACAGAAACAAAATTTACACCTTGATATATAAATCTTTCCGTTATCCTTGTCAAACAAAATCTTATATCGTTTATACTACAAGAATCTACAATATTATCTTTTAATTGTTATTTTTGTTGGACTGACATATTTTAAGCCGAGTTTTCCAACCACACAGGACAGTTGACAGACATCTCTGTTATGGTAGAAAAACGGCGTACCTGACTGTTAACACACAAAAGTAAGATTTTTCAAACAAACTTGAACCAAACATTGTTTGAACAACCTTTTCTTTTGAGAATGAGCTTTTTTAAGCTGAGGTTTCCGGCCAAATACAGGACAGATAACAGACGTCTCTGCATTGATTAGAAACCACAAGCTTGTCAAAAGCCCAAAAACTAACCAAAAAAGAATTGAAATAAAGAAAAACGCAACAGTGAAATTACCACCAATCTGGATAATCAAGGGATTCCGGAGGTTGAAAATAATCCCAAAACGCTGCAGCTCGTACCCTTGAAAATTTGACTCTACCAGATGGATAGCTGTACGTTCGCGCAAAGTGTCTGTAACGATGAAAGCTTCTAAGTTTCCGTTTAAGGTCTCTAAAATTCGGATAGGTTTCTAAGAGGCTGTAAAAAGATGGATGATCGATACCTTCTGCATAAAACTCACTGGTAGCAAGAAATCCGTTCCTGTAAAGTTCGTAGACAAAGACTGCTCCGCT
>CAXHUQ010000736.1:81700-99200 GCA_964020085.1 Micromussa lordhowensis | reverse complement strand
CTTTCTTGGGTTGGTGGCACCACTGCACTCGATATCAGAGACACAGAATAGGTGGAGGCTGCTGCAGCGTCAGCGGCATTTAAAGGTTGTGCAGCTTCCTCACTGTGACGGCCTTGCTCTTGCTCACTGGACGTGGTTGGCTTATTTGCTGCTGTGGTCTCTACACTCGCAGCTCTTTCTAAAGTGGATGTTCCAGCAGGGCCATCACTGTCCTCTGAGCCATGGGTTCGTTTGGAGGCTGCTGCAGTCTCAACACTCGCAGATCTTTCTTGAGTGGATGTCGCAGCAGTCTCCTCTGACTTATCCTGTTTCTTTTCTGTTTCAGGGTTCGCTGTTACTCGTTCTATGATGTGCAGAGCCTTTGAGCCCAGCTCTGTGAGGTTGGAGCGTATGTAAGATCTTTGTGCAGTTTTGGACGAATGGGCCATTACCCTCTGAACAATTGCAGCGTCCTCCTGTGACCCTTTTTCTTTTGTCTTGGTGGTCACAAATTTTCTAACGCTGACATGTGCCATTTTTTTGCCCTTTCGAACTTTGGATTTTTCCATGAAGGATCTAAACCTTCTTCCAATCGTTCCCTCTGGAAAGCGTTTTCCCTCGACAGTGACAAATAAGTGGTCCTCATCCCTGGCTGCCCACGCGGGCCTGATTTTCTTGACATAAATGTCCATGAGGTTTTGTAGATCTGGCTTCATTCCCAGAATTGCTGGCCCATGCTTCGCTCTCTTGTGCTTAGAAATGAGCATCACTCTGTTGCCTTCAGAGGATTCTGCCTTTTCGTAATCGCTCATTTTGGCATTGTTGAGTGGGTCTAGTCTTGTGCCGTTGTCTGTGGCAAATCTAACAAGCAGAAGGTCGCGTGCTACAATAAATTCGCTTTGTGAAAGCATTTTACCTTCGCCAGCTTGATGGATCGCTTTAGTGCCCTCGATATATGGTTTTCATTGTTTCAGGGCAGCGATTTCTTCAGTTGTTAACAAATCGACACTTTCATCCAACCATCTATCGTTCTGTTCTGCTTGTGTTTCAGCATCAACAGTAGAGCGCCAGCCTTTTATTTCTGGCAGGATTGCCACAAAGGTATCAATGTATGACTGGTGCAGAGGATGACCAGATCGGTTGAAAGCTCTTGAGAAAGGGGACGTCATGTAGTTTGCATTGAAATGTCTTTTGTGAGAGGCTAAGTTCAAGAATTCATAAAAAATGTCCCAATGGGCCGTTTTCTTTGCGGTTTTCACCAATGAGGTCCTGACAAAGCCTGCTTGATGATGGAAGCTTGGGTGAACTGGGATGTTATGTAGTTTGCACTGAAATGTCTTGTGAGAGTGTCTAAAAGACTTTCTTTTACTTAGTTTATCGCGAAAATAGATCTTTTAGCTATAAACTAAGTAAAAGAAAGTCTTTTAGACACTTTTGAAACTTTGACCAAAGGCAAAAAAAGACTTAGTCAATAGAATTTGTCATTTTACATGAAATAAAAAGGAAAAAGGAAAAAAAAAGCTGATTTTTTCGGGTGTGGGGCTCGAACCACCTCCCTCCGAAAATAGTAATTATTTTCATAATAATTTAATAAACCAACCTGTATAAAAAGAAAAAAGATAATATTGCTGGCCTGCACTGGAAATGGAGAACCTCTTGACGCACATGGGTAAGCATTGACATTCTACGCCACAGAGGAGGAGGAACTGACCAGCTCAATTCAGACGAGCGGGACAAAGGATTGCTGAAAGTGAAGCGCCACAAATTAATTCTCAACTTTAGGCCTCAAATTTCTCAAAACGATAAAAAGGAAATAGAAACAATCAAAGGGCTCTTGGAGCCAGCTCATTCATGTGATGGTATTTGCATGATATTCTTTGCATCATAGAAAAGTTGGTTTGTATTTGTACTCCCTTGTGGATTTGATGGTAGTCCGTTGCAGTGTTACGCCCAGGATTACGTTGGCTGGTCCCCATTTCTACACCTGGGTGTAGAGAGGGACTGTGTTTTGGCCAAGAATACAACCAACAATGTGCTAGGCCGGGGCTCGAACCCTGACTGCTTTATCTGGAGACAAGGGCACTAACCAGGAGGTCACTGTGCCTCAAATTTTACGATATTTGCTAGTAAAGAAACAAGAGTCAATCTTTATAATAAACAACTTTAATAAACAGAACATTACAGGGTGGCTTTTTTGAAAATCTTCCCTATTTGATACTTTAATAAACATATAATAATGTGGTTTCTTGTAAATATACTTTTGTTTGAGTTCGATATTTTAATAAACACAACATTACAAAATTATGTGCTTTTTAGGAATAAGGAAACTTTAAGTTTTACACTTAAAGGGACAGTGTCACGCTATTTGGCAACTTTATAAAAATCTAGAGGGTGTTTTCACATCAATTGAATTCCAAAACTAATGGTCTAGGTTTGTTATTAAAGACTATTTGAGGGTACTGAAAGTGTTTCCTGTCTCCTGTCGCTTCAGATGGCAAGGATGGAAATGGATTGAAAAAGTTGCCAGTTTTTTCAAACTTTGATGCTACGTGTTCAAAAAAACCTTAAGAAATTTATTATGGTTAGCCATCTTTGATAAAATCCATTTGATATTGTCGTTGTAGCTTCACAGAAGCATTTTGTTAATGAGTAAAGCCTCAAAGTAATGATTTTAGCCCAGAATTGATCTAAAACAGCAAAATCCTTGTGACACTGCCCCCTTAAGCTTAAATAAACAGAACAGTACAAGATGCCTTTTGGGAAGAAACACTGTTTTAATTGAATATTTTAACAAGCTGACGTTACAAGTATGTCGCTTTTTAAAAGAAGAAAAACTACTAGTTAGGTACTTTTTAATAAATATCACTGTAACAATAACCAGAACATTACAACGTAAGCTTTGAAAAAAGCCGAACTTTTACTTTGAAGTGTAGGCATGAGCCGAATGTGCTAGTTTTTAGGGATCGTCAGTTGCATTCATTGCATGAATTACTGTATCTTCCTTTGAGAGCTGAAAGGACACCTTCTTTAGTAACAGAAGAGTTTGGGTGATCATTTTCCTCGACAGTTTGGTTGCACTTTGTTCGATGTTGTAATTTTCAGTGCTTGACAAAGATTGTAGCAGTGAGTCAGTCCACTAGTATTGACTGGATTAACAACTGTGACAGGAAAAAAAATTTGCATTTGACTCTATGATATTGATAGTGACATTGAAAGAATTTGCCACAGCTTGAATTATAATATTGTCTGCCCATGTTCCTTCCCTTGCCATATTATTCACATAATTTTGCCAAGACAGTTCATAGTTACTTTCTATATATAACTCAGGGTTATGCAAAAGATGCTGAACTCCAAGAAAGCGTATATACAAATGATACTCAGGGGTGTTATATAGCTGGCATGACACAGCACGGAAAAAACAGTTTCCATCTCCTAATACATTCACTGGAAGTCTACCAACTTCTAATAATCTGGATTCTAATAATGAAACTGTATTGACTGATTCGGAACAGAACACCTTCTTGTCATTATTTGTTTGTGTGAAAGGCCCAGGATTCTCCTCTACATCTCCACTTAATGTTATTACACGATGAGCCACCCATAGTAATTGAACACAAGAGCAATGAAGTTTCTTTGAACCCTTTTCATCAATATAAACACAGGCAACAGCCTTTTTGTGCTTTGGGGTTCTTGTTTGTACAAAGAGTAAATAAATCCTCTGTTGTTTAGTAAAGCAGCAATAGTTAGGTGGATAATGCTTTTTACCTGATTTATGCTTATGATCTGAAATTGCAAAGAAATCACTATTTACCCTATGGTACACACTGCTTTTCCTGCTTAAGTATGCATGAAGCTTTGATGAATGTGGCACAACTTTTCGAATATGTTTTTGCACTTTAATTAGAACTTTTTTGCTCTTAAGTAAAACACGCTTTACTTGGGTTGTGGGAATTCTCGACACCACTCTGCTTCTTCTTCGCCTCGCGTTATGTTGACACAAATTAACATAAATATCAAAGCGAGATCTGTACATTTCATTTTTGTATTTTATCTGTTCTGAGACTTCATTAATTTTCGGTGAACAGAAGGCTGTCATTCCCTCGATGCTACTAGCTTCATCTTGTGATGTGTTTATTTCATCCACGTGTGTTGTTGCTGCCTGTGGTTTAGAGAAGAGCAAGCGTAACTTACTGGCCAAAAAGGACAGCTTCGTCTTGAAAAAGTTGATGACATGACCTGTGATTGACCCAATGTGACTAATAGCCATCTCAAGCAGCTTTTAATGAGATATTGTTTCGTGGTTTTTAATTGCAAATAGTACGGCAGTTATTTCAAGATTTGTGATGCAGTTCTGTACAAGCGAGCCTCAAGTCTGGATCGAAACTGGAGCTCAAAAAGTGTTTTAGTGAGACTATCTTGGCCGCTATTATTGATGTGTGCGTAGTATGTTGAAGAGCTCCAAAGGAAAACCACAATAACAACACAATGATTCAGGTACTTACCGATACGAAAGCAATGAAGCTTACTCTTTCTAGACAGTTCTTCCCAATATGGCTGCCTCGATGGTCTGCCTCATGCACTTGGTTAAAGCGGGTGTAACGAAAACTATTTACAGTAGAGTACCCCTCCACGCAAGAGACGCAAACATTCCGGTTTCTCAATCCAGAGGTTTCGAAACTCTGACGAATGTCAAAATGTATTTATCACACCATACAAACATTTTTTTATTCTGTGCACTTGCTTGTTGAAGAGAAACCAAAGCTTATCTCGGCTTTTATTGAGCCGAAGCGGGGAGGGGTGGTGAGCACACTTTCACTTCCGTCCACAAACTTCCGTCCACAAACTTCCGTCCACAAACTTCCGTCCACAAATTTTTGTCCACAAACTTCCGTCGACATTTGGTCCCTCACGATACTCATTCATTGCTTGCATGCGCGCGCATGAATGAGCTAAAAAGCACCATTTAGTAGCCAACTTGTCAGGCAACAGCCACACAGAAAAGCTTCAGTCTTGCTTATTTCTTAACAGAGTTATAGCTGCTCAAAGACAGAGGCTCTAGCAAAAATGTAAGGAAAGCGCATCTTGAAAACGTAATACAAACATTGCGACATGCTCTGTTAAAAAGTTGAGAAGTTCAACACACTCTAGCGATGAAGAAGAGCATCATGGGCCTAGTTCCAGGCCATTCCACATTAATCCCGCAATTGTAAGGAAAAGCGCACTGGAAGGTAAGCGCAAAAAAAGTAGGGAAAGCGCACCTTACAGTACGGAAAGCGCACCTTAAAGTAGGGAAAGCGCAAACTTGTAAGGAAGGCGCAAAATTTTTCTAAGAGAAGCGCAGGGGAACATGGCCGCACTTACCAAAATTTAGTAGTAAATTTAGTACCCATTTCTCATATCTTTGTTTGTTCACAACATATGCTTGATTTAACCATTATACTTTGCAGTATTTCATGTATGTCTGATTAAAATTATCTTTTCTTTATCAACAGGTCTTAGCACAGTTTGTTAACGTTGTCAGTGCATTTCATCATTAAAAGTATAACCTGTTGTGCGTTATTAAGCTTCGTTTTATTTCACTATTACAACACATCAATTTGATCTTGTTGCAGGTACGACATTTGATAATGTATACCACGTTCTGGCTTATACAGGTGTACTTTGAATTGATGTTGCATCCCCCAAGCGTGTTGATCGTAGGTGAAGCGTTGGTGTGGACTCAAGTATTGCATCGCAACCGACCACATGGAAACGTACCACAATCTTCGTCAGAAGCAGTTGTGTCGTTCAAATGGCTTCTCACCAAGGAGTCGCACAGGTTGGTATCATGACGATACGCGCACAAAACTTGTAGTGGTTGGTAAATGTCTCTAGTGCCTGGGTCATCTTGTAGCAAATGAAAGTTTCTGGTCATGATGTTTTGGATCAATGCATTTGTGAGATGGTACGTCAACACCAATGGGATGGTAGGTTGAGCATCTGGAACATCTGAACGCTCTGAAATAAGGGTGTCACAAGGGATTGAAGTCTGGGTTGTCTAGTATTTGCCAGTATGGACAACCTGGAATTTTTTTTTCTAATTTTGTCTCGGCACTGTGTATGTTGTGTCTAATAAGTGCTCATAAAAACAACAGGCCAACCAATTTGAACTACATGCGAAAGATCAGGTATTTTTATCGATAAATCAACATAGTAAATAACTAAAAAATGATTGTTAACTGATAGTATTAATCTACTATTAAAGGTGATTTCCACTCCATGATAAGCAATATGTGCTTGCAATGTTCAGTCTTCCTCACCTGTATTTGTACTCTCCAAAGTAAAAATTTCAGAGTAAACTTTTGTTCTGTTATAAATGTGTAGACAATTAACACAATGGCTTCATTGAAATACCACTGCCAAAATCCTTAACTTTTCCTTATTTTAGCCTGAGTTGACATGGAAGTGTGTTGGCCTGACATTATGTTGAGTGGCGAATTGCAATTGTAGACGTTTTGGGGACTCAGATATTTGGTGCTGGTATACTCTTTCTGGGTGGTACGTTGCATATAAAAAAGACACATGTCAAGTGATTATCAATGAAGATCAACAGAATGCTTGACCAAAGGGTACAACACCTGACCTTTAGTGGGTATGGATTGTGGTTAATGGTGGAAACAATTTCAAAAACAATGTTCATTAGTGATGGTTTCAAAAATCGAACGATGGACGATAACCAGAACACATTCATGTAAATTTGTTTAAGAGTGGGACACAAAGGGCTCAGATCCTGTGTGTGAGCACAAATTAACCAAAATGAAAGGGAGTGACAGGAGAGGAAGAAGTTTCCTGTTTTGCATTTCCTGCCCAAGTGATTTTGGAAACATTACCTGGTGCACTATTGGTTTTGAAAACTCATTACAAAAGATACTGTTGTAAGGAACTGTTTGTTTTATGAGGTAGGGGGATTAGTAGGGTTCAGAGGGGTCATGCCAGAACATTATGAGAGGAAGGGTTTACCCCAAATAATTACTCATAAGTGTCACACATTTAGGGTAACAAGGGGGAAAGGCAGGGGAAATTTTCTGATGAAAAAGGGAAGTCATCATTGATTCTAGCAACTATCCACCACCCCAACCACATAAATATTGACAGTCCCTAATATTTTCAATAAACATTTGCCTTAAAAAATAGATGCCTGTGTCCAGTGTGTGTCTAAGCAATTTGGCAGTTATAGCACTTCCATTGAAACTGTTTACACTTGAGAACTTTCTCAGGAATTTTTTGGCAGGCTTGATGGAACCACTTCTTGCAATTGGTGCATTCTGCCATCTGGTCTTTAGTTGGATTGTATGGGAGGCGGCAGTCATAGCAACAGTCTCTTTGTAGCCAGCGCTTGATTTTTCCTCGAAGGGGAATATACCAATGTGTCAATTTTTAAGGGAATCTAAGAGATGTGCTCTTATTGCCCGCCTGCTAAACTTAAGTGATGTGGGGTCCATATTGTAGCAGAGTTCTGTCGCAAATGCAATTGTAAAGACTCCACAGTCTGTCCCATTTGTTTGCTGGTCAACAGGAGCGACACAAATTTCAATGACATCGCTGTCTTGGTTGAAAAGAAGGGCAGCAATTCCACTGTACAAACTGTCGTACAGTTTCACTTGGTTGTTGTGGCTGCATCCAATATTACTGACACAGACCCAGTGAATACCACCAGTGTGTAGCACTTGAATGAAGTCGTTCCGCATCACTGGAAACTGTTTTGCCTTCCCAATTGTTGGAGACAGCAGCCCCTCAATATAAAGTGCTGGCGAGGATGATGTCTGGTGTTGTCCATTAAATACAACACACGTGCACACGGTATGATCGAAATGCCTCATAACATGCTCAGCCTACATTTAAATTGGCTTCAAGAGAGGTCTTCCGGCACTTCCTTCATGTGAATTTTTTCATGTTCATATTGTTAATAGTAATCAAAGGGTTTTTTGTTCAATTTGGAATTAAGTTGCACTTGTGGGTATATTATCCTGTCAATCTATCTTTAATTTGTCGGCTTCATTTACAGTACTGTATTTGGTCAAAATTAAATAATTTGCATCACTAAATTCTTTAATGGTAACATTAACGTTCGCCTATTTTTTGATGATAGGTCATTCGAATTTTTGAGCTTATCATGTGAGGCTTTCAACTAACAATGAAATTCTCGTGACTGGCTCTTACAACAAAAGATGGTCGCGCAAGCATGGCAACCTACGTTGCTTTTATTTGGTAAGATTCGGCATAGTAATCAGTACTCGGTAAGCAATCATGGTGAAGGTATCCAACTATACACGTAAACAAATTCAAGCTCTTACTGAATGCGGTCTTCAACCCGTCGCAATTTTCAAGCAATTGCAGCTTGAAGGACTCCGAGTCAGTTATCCAAGTGTTGCAAGAATAGTCGGCAGAGTGAAACTTACCGGGTCTATCGAGAACAGCACCAGGTCAGGTCGCCCAAGAAAGCTAAATGAGGAAGACAAATCCTTCATCGAAGTTCAGATGCGAACAAATGATGAAACAACCAGCCGCCAGATCCAGAAAAGGCTTGCCAAGCGTGGTGTCATGGTCCATTCCTCTACAGGCCGGCGTTAATTCTTCGATATTTCGCTGGCTTGAAAGTTTGTTTCTTGGAACTTTCGTTGTGCCTTACGAATTTTCAATTGAACATGGTAATTATTGTCGAAAGTTCTTCGAATTTTCTGGTGCGCGGTACGAACGTTTGCTCGAAAAGTCCGTGATATTTCAAGGGAAATTTGTGAGAACAATAGCCGACTTTCGTTGAAATTCGCTCTCATTTCTTTTGCACAGTACTGTACTTGTCCTACAGCAGCTGGTAGGTGGTTCTTTGCTTTCCCACCTTGAATTTTGAGTGACTGTTCCAAGGTTTCAGTCTGTCTTTTTCTCGTGGTCCTTTTAGATATCTTGACATTTCCCTGTCCATCACTTGTTGGTGACAGCTGCCTATTTTGAATGGCTGCAGGATGCTCACAAATAGTTGCCTGTAGTTGGTTTTCCTTGTCAGATACATCATCCAGCTATTAAAAACAAAACAAATCTATGAATTAAAGCTTGAAGAGTTTTACTCAGTGTCCACAAACATGGCACAGGTAAGACATTCATGGTGTACATGTAGAACAGCGGCAGATTAGTACCAATATTTTTCCTTTGTTTCATTATCAAATTGTTCAAATTTAATGTTGAAAAAACTATTCGGAGGAAGAAACATTTTTGCCGCACGTACAGATTCCTCTTGTGCAATTACATGTACAAAATGTAAATTGCTGACTTCAAATTGCACTTGCCCCTTTAGGCTCATGCAGTTTTGCTAACCTTTTAAAATTTTACTTGATGTGCTAATGCATTCCAAATTACACTCAAAATCATGTGGTTACCTATACTAGTAAAATAAATATTGAATGCAAAACTTTGTCTCTGTTAAAATTTCAGATTATCTGAGTGTAAAAAATAGCAGTTTAATTGCATCACTGAATTAAGGGTTTAAGGAGATCCGGTTTGTGGTAAACCGAATCATCATCATCGTCGTCATTTTTTCATCATCATCATCATTTTTATTAAATTAATTTTTACAAAACAAAATTATATACTTATACAACCCGCATATAGCAAGGCTAATCAGGGTGGGTTGTATGATTTACAATAAAATTTAACAAAATACATTGGGCAAATAAATAAATAAATAAATAGAAATAGATATACACATATCTTCTCTATAACAAGAAATTAATAATAATAGCTACTAGGGTTTAATTAACAATAATTAGTAATTTTACACATTAACATAGAGACATCAACATAATCATCCTCATTACCAAGTACCGCAAGGAAAAATCGGTTTTCTATTGACTAAAAACAACGTAAAACGTAGATAACCTTTTGCTGAATTCTTCGTACTTTGGCTTGCTTTGCCTGAAGATCTCTTGTTGAAGTCAAAACCCTTTCATGTTCGAGTGCAGTTTTTTCTCGAAGCTCTTTCAGCTGTTTCATCATGGTGCCCACATTGAATCTTGCGTACACTTTTCTCTTCCGAGTGGGCATGCTAAAGTTTATTTGTTTTTCCTCCCAAACAAAATTTGAACTTCTCCAGCCACAGTCTGCTGCAGTTTGGTTTCGTCAGAAACGACCGTTCCACAGTCAAGACTCACTTAATAATAATAATAATAATAATAATAATAATAAAAGTATTTATATAGCGCTTATACTTTGCAGTGCTAAGCGCTTTGCAATGCAAAAAAAGAAAAGATCTGGTTAAAAAGTAAAAGTCTAAAAATCATTACATATATATGTACATAATCACAAAATACAAAATAAAAACCTAAGATAGTTCATAAACTCGCTTAAAAAGAAAGGTCTTCAATTTGCATTTGAACTTATTTACATCATCGATCAATCTAATGTCAATAGGCAAATCATTCCAGAGTATTGGGGCAATGACTGAAAAAGCTCTAAAACCGTATGTCTTTAAGGTGGCTCAAAACAGTTTCCAGCACTTATATTTCGAGGGTCATTATAACCATTCTTTATCATTTGATGCTACAATCGTGGTATCATAAAACTGCCCAATCATTGGTGAAGACGTTGGTATCATTTTGGTGTCACAATACGTTACCATAGCAACAGTATAACCTCTGTATATAACCTTTATATTATCAACTTTTGATAAGCATGATAAGATGCAACTTTTGGCAAAGTTTTAAAAAATTCTGTACATGGGGTTCAGAGCCACCTTAAATTTTCGAAAAATTAAGGTGGCTCTGAACCCCATGTACAGAATTTTTTTAAACATACGCGTCCTTTCCGCCTGCCAAACAGAGATAAAAAAAACCTAAATATCGGTGCTAAATACAGATTTTAACGAACAAAAAACATAGGTTTCTTCTTCAAGTATTGTTCTTCCCAAAACTTCCAAATTTACGTTTGAATAATTGTCCACGCTAAGGCCTTTTGAAGCCTAAAATGCTAAGCAAAATGCAAAAACAAGAGGCAAAGAAGTTTTCAAAATACCTTGACGTGCAAAAGCTTGTTTCGTTGAGAAAAAAAAAACACCAAACCAAGCAAGTTTGATACCATCTGAAAGCTGCTGTTTTCAAGCATCTTTCTCCGAAAAGCATTTTTGGCAGTATCCGCTTACCGTATTTACTCGTGTATAAGTCGACCTCTTATGACCAAAAAATCAGCCCAAAAAATCGCCCTCAACTTATACATGAGTCATACACAAAGACCTGACCAAGCAATCCAAGAAATTAGCATAACAATTGCCTGAAGTGCATTAGGAAAACCGAGTTTACAAGAGCAGTTCTAATTGTGCTTGAGTTTCGTAAGTTTTCGGCGCATTCTTCGTCAAGAAAAAAGTTTGAAATAATAAATGTTAAATGGTTCAAACTCAAACCTACTGGAGATGATTTCAATTGCATCTTTTGATCTGTGGAGCAGACATTTTTCTTAGAGCTTTGCTGCTGTTTACGGTGCTGAACTTTCGTCTTTAGCGAACGATACAGTAGCTTAGTGACCTGGCAAATGCTGTTGCTAGCGTGGTCTCATTGTTAGCAACCGGAAATGGACCAATTACATTACAACTACAGGTTAACTAGGAAACAATCCTTTGTAAGTGTTTTAGGTTCTTCTTAACAAGGTCTCGACCACGTTACTTCTCACCTGTTTACAAGTTTACAAAGATGTCTGAAATATTCCGCTAAGTTTAAGTTGCAAGTCGTCAAGTTTGCACAGGAGTGAAACAACTGTGCAGCAGGCCGTGAATTCTGCGTCAATGAAAAGTTGGTTCGAGACTGGCGAAAGCAAGTTGAGAAACTAAAGTGCATGCCGAAGAACAAATGCAGCAACCGCGGGAAACCATGCCAGTGGCCCCAGTTAGAAGACCAGCTTCTCCACTGGATTGAAGAGCAAAGGCAGAGTGGCTACATCGTCACCCGAAACATGATAACCATCAAGGCGAAAGCAATGGCTACTGAATTGCAGATAACCGGGTTCCTGGCTTCCAACTGCTGGTGTACGAAGTTCCTTTGACGGAAGAATCTTGCTCTTCGTCAGAAGACGAAGATTGCCCAAAAGCTTCCAGAAGATCTTGACCAGAAGATCACAAACTTCCACAGCTTCGTGATCAAGAGCAGAAGGAAGGAAAGTTATGAACTTGTTCACATCAGTAACATGGATGGAACGCCAGTCTGGTTTGACATTCCATCAGCCAGAACCGTGAATGCAAAAGGTGCGAAAACTGTGTTGGTCCACACAACTGGTCACAAGAAAACACGGTTCACTGTTGTACTTGTGTGCCTGGCTGACAGAACGAAGCTGAAGCCCATGGTGATCTTCAAACAAAAGACCTTGCCAAAAGAGAACTTTCCACCTGGAGTCCTCGTACACTGTCATCCTAAGGGCTGGATGGACGAAGCTGGAATGAAGCTGTGGGTGGAGAAAGTATGGCTGTCACGATCAGGCGGTCTTCTGAGAAAGAAAAATCTCCTTGTTTGGGACTCCTTCCAAGCACATCTCGTCGACTCAGTGAAGCGAGCAGTACGCCTAACAAACACCGATATTGCTGTAATCCCAGGCGGTTTAACCAGCATTCTTCAACCACTAGACGTTTCGCTAAACAAGCCTTTTTGAAGATCAGCTTCATGAACGATGGAACAACTGGATGATTGAAGGCCAGAAGAGTTTCACGCCTGCTGGAAACAATGAGAGCGGCATCGATTCCCACTGTATGTTGGTGGGTCCTGGATGCGTGGCGTAGTCTTCCGGCCGAAATGGTGGCCAGATCCTTTAAGAAGTGCGGCATTTCGAATTCGATGGATGGCACAGAGGACGAAATTCTCTGGGAGGAAACTGAAGAAGTACCGACCACTCCAGTTGATGATGAGGATGAAGATGAAGGAGTGTATGCAGACCACTTAACATCAGAAGAGTGGCAGAACTTGTTTGGTGACAGCGATGAGGAAGATTTTGCTGGCTTTGAGTGAGCAGGTCAAAAGTCAATGACCAACAAACAAATTTATTGTGTCTTTATTTATTCTCTTTGTTTATTCCCTGCCCTGCTCTGTTCTTTCTTTATTTTTTCTCCATTGCCCTGTGCGCGCAAACTTTGGAAAGCACGTGGAGTTATCTTAGTTTCCAGTACTTCTCAAATTCATAGTTTGGTTACCAAGTTTTCCAAGATGGCGGTGTTTTTATCGAGCGATCCTTCGAAGCTCTTCGGCGTTCCTTTGGTCTTTTCATCTAAATCTCCTTTCAAACTCAACATCAAGATAAAGGTTAGTTAACTGCAATGCGATTTACTCCCAAATATCGTAAAATGCTTCCCTAGTAAGTCAAAGAGCTCGTGTGTGCTTAAATCGTGATGATATAAACAAAGTCCTAATAAACTTCACAGTGCATGATTACATTTTCTTCAGTTTTTTTTACCTCACCATGTTTTCAATACATTCTTAAGAAGAGAACAATGACGTTTTGAGAAATTTCTATTGGTCTGAATTCTACTTCTCTAACCAGAAATGATGAAAAATCCGATTTTTGACCTTAAAAATGGGGGGTCGACTTACACACGAGTTTGACTTATACATGAGTAAATACGGTACTACATAGCACTTTGGGTGCAAAGTTAATAATTAGAATAACAAAGAAGTAATTTCAACTCTACCCCAAAGGGAAAATAACTTTCCGCCATTTTGAAAACAGATTTCGTGGCCACATTTTGAACCTTCTGTGCCCACTGTGCAATACTATTAAAGGGAAAATGATGTAATTCAGGGCTAGAAAAAACCAAGGTCTGATTGCCCGGGACAAGTACATTGTACATTTTGCTCTTGGGCAAGTGAAAATGGAAGGTTGGTGGTCTGGTGGGCAAGTGAAATTAGCCTCAGTAATCTTGCTAGTTGATATCAAATAAGGTATGAACATTGCACACCTATTGGGCAAGTAGTATTTTAGTGGACACGAATGAAAACTGAAATGTACTGGCTTACTGGACAACTGGATTTCAATTTTTCTTTCCTGCCCTGTATCTGACTTGCGGTAATTGTTAGAGCAAATACTGTAAATTAAAGCATACCCACTTTTAATAACATTTATTTTTGTTTGATCTAGAGCCTTCTTCCCCTTTGATGGATGAGTTTCTTTTGGCTCTACACTTCCCTCTCTCATCTCTTCATTTGTGAATAAGTGTGTCATTAGGGCTGTTGCATAGAGGGTTGGTGGCTTCTTAGCCTTTGCAGGCACATCAACTATCAAGTTGATACCTCCAACAATCTGTTTAATATGAGACCAAAACAAACCAGTTCAAAAGTCAATGAGATGAATTTCAGCTGCATGGAATATCCAACATGGCATGGCTACACATCCAGTATACTTTTTGTTACATATTATTCAGTAAATTATAAGTCGGGTAAATTAATTAAGAGCTGATTTAAGTATGTTTACCCACAGTATAACTTCAGTCATTTAAATTTGTTGCAAACGTGCTGGAATAGACAGTTGGGGCGGCGACAGACACGGCGGTTGAAGTCACGACAGATGGCTGGCAGTTGGAGTTGCTGGCTGGGCAAAGGCTGGGCTGGGGTGGTGGTAATGGTTTGAGGCAGGTTGGCAGCAGTGGCGGTAAAGGTGGTGGGGTAGGGACAAAAGGACTGGGCAGATTTCGGTCGAAGAGGGCATGCCAGGGTGCGGTGACTGTACATGTGGCAGTGGATACAGTAAGGGAGGGTCTCCTCCTTTAGGATGTCATTGTACAGCTGCTAGTTACCTTTCGGCCAGGGCATGCTTGTGTTTGTGGCAGCCATGAAACGAAAGGCAGTATCGTACATAAGCCAAGCGGCGGACTTAAACTTCCTGCTGTATTTGCATATTTGGTCTTGGTATACAAGGAGGTCTGGGGCGAGGTGGGGGTACAGGGACAGGGTTGAGCGAAGGAAGAAATTCCAGGCCTCAAGCCAAGATGATAAGCCGTCAATATGGTGTTTTCTACGTTGAGAACAGACAAAGGATACCGAGTCACCATCATGAGGGTCAACGCTGAGTGTCAAGTTGTTCTGTGATGAGGCATGGGAGGGGTGTGGGTACATGTTAACCGTGAGCAAGTCATTAAAATCAATGTACTCACGTTTGGTAATCTTGGTGCGGATTTTTTCCGGCAGCGGCGGCAATGAGCTCTTGTGTGGAGGCTGCGGGGCAGGTTGGTGGACTGGGACGCCCAGGGAACCTTGAAGAGCCCTTGGGAGGAGACTGCACACTAGTTAAGGTTGCGATAAGCCGCCATCTTGGAATTCTCCCGACGTGGCGTTTGAGTTGTTTATGAAAGCGTTTGGCGTGTTGAGGCCAGTGGTGGGAGAAAGTAGAGAAATGTCCTGTGGCAAGCCAGCAACTTGGTCAGAGCGCTGAGGGGCAACCACTTCAGCGATGATCTCGCGGAGTTGGAGAAGTTGATCCGGCAAAAATGTGGAGACCGAAGGCATCGGTTGGCAATCTGGGGGCTGTGGTCGCCCAACATCCAAAGGATTTTCGTTCAAGGCTGTTGGAGCTGCCCGTTGAGGTGCGTGCATGCCTGACTGTTTGTGTTCGTGTTCGCCTTTGTGCCAGTTGTCACGAGATTACGAGCTGATGCGAGAAGAATCAAAGAATTCCTAGGTAAGGCATTTAGCTCCGCCAGAGACATGGTTTTCAGGTTAAGCTAACCGGGTGGTTATGGCGTTTAGCTGGTCGAGGAGGCATAATTGCAAAGACAAAATACAGCACTAAGGTGAAGTAAACTAGTTAAAACTTATATTGCAATGTATACTCGCAAGACAAACAATGAGGCACGCAATTTGGACCTAATGGATATAAGCATACCTTGGTATCGATTACATTTACTAACAATGTCCAGTTGTAATAAAGTACTGTTCAACGACACAAAGGTCAGTTTATGTTCTGCTATGCAGAACAAGGCAGCTATAAAATAAGTAATGTCACGCAAGGTCCCTTTGTGCGAGATGAGTGTAATAGATGTTTTAGTGCCGATGAAGATGCTGATATGCACTAAGGACCAAGGTTGTGTTAAGCTCCCATTAGTTAACTATATTTTACAGGGAAAATAACCATTAAAAATCTAAGATTTACAGTTGAGGATTTGATTATTTATTGAAAAATGAACAATGTGACTGCCTCCGCATGACATGATTGGTCAGCATGACCAGCAAGTGAAGTTTTTGCCCAGTCAAATCACCATTCTGGCTGGACATTATCTGTTGACTGGCTGTTAGTTTGAGTCCTGATTTATCTTTTGGATATTGATGGAGATACATGCACAATGTTTAACACTCATGTAGCCATCATTCTGTCTTTTGGCTAGATATGAATACAAATTGACAGACAAGTGTGGGGTCAAGGTAAGATTTAAATTAATATTTTAATTAAAATGGTTTAAAATGTTAGCTTAGGACACAGTTTCTGGATGTTGTGACATTCTATCTGTACAGGAGTTTAAGAAAAAGTAATTATACTCTAATCACCCAGAAACGATTATAAAACATTTTGTAACTAATCTTAAGGTTACTTCCCACCTTCAGAGGCCAAAAAATCGTTTCTTCTTTTTTTTTTGACAAAATTTGAGTTTATCATTTTATCTACTGTTCCAAAAGAAAAATTTTAAAAAACTCAAAAAGCCGCCGACTTATTTAGAAAAAACATATTTTCAAATAAAGTTAATAGACCACGAAGGTGTCATAATCCTGTCAACGGGCGAGACCCCTGGAGAATTTTCTCGGCAAACGCTAATCGCTCGTATCTCATGTCATTTGCATATTTGTATTTACATCACGTACTTGACAAACATTCCCACGTGGAGGCTCTTTACGCTAACCGCTATGGAAAAATCAAAAGCAGAAAAAAGTCCTTGGGTAAAGAAGAAGAAAAAAACTGGCCCAAAACGATATGCCTTTGCAAGCCTTCATATAACAACATAACCAATCACGGTGGGCACAAGTCCACTCAAAATCGCTCTTGGCGCGAGTGACTGGTCGCCATATTGGACCGGGTGATTTTTTTCGGAGACCTGGGTATGAATTAAAAGGGTATTTTTAGACCTTCCCAGAAGTCCCCCTATGTGTGGTAGTTGAGATCGGAGAAGCCATCTTGAAAGATCAATTTCTGCTCTTTCTTTTGGTACCAAACACCGGTAAGTAGTTATGCTTGTTGTGGACATCTTAGCCATTTAGTTAAGGCTACCTTTCACAGTTGTTTAAAGGTGCATTCTTTGCCTTCATTCAATTTCTTTTGTTGTCATTATAATTTTATAGTTTTGCTTTTGTAGCTTTCACAGAATGTCAAGGTTTCGTCGTATGTTTTTTGTTTTTCGAAAAACAATTTCGCGCGGTTATTTTTCTTCATAAATCTTACTGTAATTTTCCAATTGACAATAAAATGTTATTGTTGTAGTACTACTGAATCGCATGTTTGCATGATCGCACTCACTGCAGATTCTTTTTTTTTTCTCACC
>CAXHUQ010000736.1:59200-76700 GCA_964020085.1 Micromussa lordhowensis | reverse complement strand
GTATATAATTTTAATTCCAGCAATTTTTAATCCATTGAGTCCCAAGAGTGACCAACCTCAAAATTCTCCCCACATTAGCAACGCATGATGAAGTGGACACCAAAGAAAATTGATTTGATCTTTCAACAAATGCTATAAGGAAATGTATGCAGATAAGAATTTACATGTTGATGCTGTATGTATACACAATGCATACAGGGATTTCCTCAGCTCCACCTTGTGAAACATTGAGATTCTCGGGAAACATAATTAATTGCTGCTCTTGGGACCAGTCATTGAGTGTTTCATGTTGCACATGATGTGCTTTCTTCTCTTACATACAAGTACAGTCTGCAAAGGAGGTTTTCTCTCAACCAGAATGTTTTCTATGCATGAAGATCTGGCTGTTTTTACTCATGCTTTATTGTTGAAGTCTTGAAACAAACAGCACGTTAATATTTTCTGTGCTAATGCAGTATATGTAATCCTTGACAAATAAGGATCAATGATAATTTTCAACTTACATTGTACGAAGTATTTATAAACCATGGCACTATTAAATTTTCTGTGGTAATGTAGTATAAGTAATGCCTTGACAAAACAAGATTAATGATTTCTGCTTACATTGTACAAAGTATTTATAAACCATGGCACTATTAGATTTTCTGTACTGATGCAGTATAATGCCTTGACAAGATTAAGGATCAGCGATTTTAACTGACATTGTACAAAGTATTTATAAACAACAGCACTGTTAGATTTTCTGTGCTGATGTAGAATGATAGCTTTAATTAAAAGAATAAAGATCAGTGATTTTGACTGACATGTCTACATGTACATAGAATTATTAAAACAACCATGCTAAGTCTGAGGAAGAGCTGTTTTGAGCTGTTTCAGTAAGATGCATTAAATAAAGGTGTAAATGACAGAATACTCATGCTGTGAATTCACAAAATATCGCTATATCAAATAGAATGCGTAAAAATGTTGCACTTAATGCATGTGACATCATGTTTTAGTCTATAAATGGCTCCTACTAAGAGTCAACTTTTGGTTTTGAGCTGAAAAAATACTAGGTACCTCTAAGAAGTGAATAGATCTGATGTTGGTCACGAAACAACATTCCGTGCCATTTAGGGGGCAGTCTCATTCAAAAGGTTTGATGATCACATCCATCAATTTTACTTAACAAATAAAGAAGCCTAAGGAATGCATTACACTGTAATAAAACACAACGGGCATTTGAGAAAACAAGGGAAATGTAAAAAACACTACACGTAGGCCAGAGATTTCTACATTTCTTGAGTGTTTTCAAATGTCCAGAGTGTTTAATCACAGTGTAATACATGGCTTAGGCTTCTTCATTTGCTTTGAGATATAGAGGTAATGTGGCAAAGAACAAAACACACTTTTTCTATGTTTTATACTCTGATAAAACACATGTTTTCAACCAATCAGAGCGCTCGCAGGGTCTTATCTATATTATAAATATAAAGACAATACACATACCTATCAATGTTAAGCACATTGTGCCAGGGATGGGGGGTATCAGCTGCATTTGTGGATGGTTAGAACAGACAGTAAGTTGTTCGAACAGTCCCCGCTATGGGCTGAAAAGTTTTGGCAAATCCCCAACCTATGTTTGCCTTACTCCCTCCCCTACTGCAGCTTGACATATTCAACGCTGGATCAAAAAAAAAAAAAATTATAACATAGCTGCACATGCTAGCATGCGCTCAGATTGGCTATTTTATGAAGAAGAAATGGATGGTTCATAGAGCCAGTGGTTCAGGCTGATGTCATAGTCGATAAATATTTCGACTTTTCAGCGTGAAAAATGTCTTGCTATGTTATAAAAGCAACGGACAATGTCTAGCATGCATCCATCCAACTCGGGATGCACTTGGATAGTTGGAAGAGCACTTGAGTAGCTAAAGATGCTCTTGGCTGCACCTCGAGCATCTCTTACGCTACCTCCGTGCTCTCCCAACTATCCATGTGCATCCCGAATTGGATGAACGCATGCTAGATATTGTCCATTCCTTGACAAAAAAAAGACAAATAAACTGACTCCATTTTTGCAATATCAATTGTGCTGAGGGAAACCATGAGTGTTCCATTCCCCAAAGTAATAAGAAATGACAAATTGGCCTTTAGTTATCTTGTAGATAAAGGCCATGTCCTTTTCTTCGGAGGCGAGGACTGAAACTTTGCTGCCACACTTTTTCCCAGTCAAGGTTCGTTTGAAATAGGACACCACCTCTGCCTCGCTCTTCCCGGAAAGTATCGACAAGAGCTGCTTGACAGGGTGTAGGGTAGTAAAGGAAACAATTTCTGCCTTCTTGTTCCTCCCAAAGTTTACAAACGGTTCGCAAAATCCATCTATACCTTTTATCATCCTCAGCAGGCTGCTAAAAATCCCATAGGGAATGTCACAAGTGATTTCCGCGTAAAAAGGGTTTCTCACTCTGCGTCTCCCTGCTAGGCGTCGGTAAATTGACTCCAGCCAAAGCCTCGATTCAGTATAAAAAATGGTTCCAGCGTACACGGGGTAGCTATTCAAAATTTTGGCGGCCTGTGTTATCCCTGGAACATTGTTTCGAATCAAGTGGTAAAGTGGAACCAACATTTCCACACTTGCATTGATAAAATATTCGCCATTTACCTGGTCACTTCCAAGTCTTTGTAGGGATTGTTTGAGCGTTTCTGCTCAGAAATTGTTGTTCTCGAATGCATCTTCTATTTCTTCACTCTCAATATCCGTATCTTTGTTCTCCAACTCATCATCGTCCTCCAGAACTTTTTCACGAGCTTCCGCGGCACTCAACGAGGCCGCCATTGTTTTACAAATGTGTGCCACTAGCGCGGGAGACCGCTGATCACAATAAATGGCAAACCTGAGCGATTTTGGGTGGTCTTGTGCCCACCGTGAATCACCTATGCCACGTTTAACATGGCGGCTGTCGCATGGCTTCGTGCCTTGTTCCTTCTTTCTCTACTATTTTGCGGAGGGTGCTGTATTACCTTTCAAGCTAGTTTTGCAACCAGTCGTCTGGAGTTCGAGGATTTTGGCTGTAATTTTATTAGGCCGCCGCTAACCACTCAGTTATGGGATAAAGCATCAGGATTGCGGTTCACTCGTTATGTACGATGTCGAGCAAAAGCTTATTCTGGCCAAAGGGTTCTATATTACAACAACACGGTCGCAACAACACAGATTTTGCTTCTACAACTATCGGGGGACGTGGAATTTAATCCTGGCCCGCAGAACAATTACAACTCAGAGCAATTATTTTGCTCCAGCTGCTTAAAGGCGCTAAGAAGAAATCAAAATGGCGTTCGTTGTTGTGGCTGCCAAAGCCCCTTCCATATCAAATGCACGGCTATGAGTCGAAAGGAGCTAAACAATTATCGCAACCATGGAACATCTTGGTACTGCTTCTCCTGCTGCATGCCGCAGTTTAGCGATAGCTTTTTTGAAGAGTCAACTAACCTAGGTTGTGACTTGGACTCTAGCGAACATCAAGAACATGTAGAACTGGACTCCTTCGAGTGGTATTCGGAGAATGTGAGCAGTTACTACAAGTCCAACGTCAAAATTGCTCACTTGAATATCAACTCGATTCAAAACAAGATGGACGAAATCAGGGAAATGCTTAATCGGAATATGTTTGATATTTTGTTTATTGCTGAGACAAAAATTGACGCTATGTATTCTGACGATTTTTTCAAACAACCTGGTTATCGCATTATTCGCCAAAATCGGAAAAAGGGAGGAGGCGGCTTAATGGCTTTTGTACGAGAGGATTTGGCGGTGCTTCGACGACGGAAATTGGAGCCAGAGCAAGTTGAATCGATTTGCCTGGACGTCATGGATTCAAGAAAGATGCGCTTTATCATTTGTTCGTGTTATAGATCGGACAAGATCTGTAAACCCGCAGAATTTTTGCGCTCGCTTACAACTGCAATCGAGGTTATGTACAAATGTCGACAGGAAGTCATTTTGATAGGAGACTTTAACTTGGACATGCTGGTAGATGAAAAGGCGGGTAGGAAAGGCAGTGCCGCGCTTCATGACTTTTGCGACAAATTTTCTCTGTATAATCAAATTTCGCAACCGACTAGGGTTACCGAGAAAACCACAACACTCATCGATTTGATATTAGCCAGTCACCCGGAACGCTTTGCCACCAGCGGCAATTTGCATCTTGGAGTGAGCGACCATGACTTAATATATGCAGTTAGGAAAAACACGCTTTCAAGGCCGAAAGCACGTGAGATTAAATACCGGAGCATGCGTCATTTTAATGATGAAGCTTTTTTGTCTGAGTTAGATAATGTCCCTTGGGAATCTGCATATATATTTGACGACGTGGACGACCTGTGGGACCATTGGGCGAAGCTCTATAACGAGGTGCTGGATAAGCACGCGCCACAGAAAAAAAAGCGTGTAAGGAGAGATCAATTACCATGGATCACCCCAGCACTTCAGCGTGAAATCTCTCGCCGGAATCGTCTTTTCAAGCTCCATGCTAGGAATCCTACAGAAGCCTCTTGGGAAGCCTACAGACAACAAAGAAATAGAGTCACTTCGTTAAAAAGAAATGGCATGAAAGCTTTTTGCATAGACACTTCGAATAATTCAAAACACCACGGTGAATTTTGGAGTAAAATGAAACCCCTCTTACCCAACAAAGGCAAAAAGCAATCCAAAATCATCTTGCTGGAAAATGATCGTGTGGTCACTGATTCTTCGGATGTGGCTGAAATCTTTAACGAATATTTTTGTGATGTGGCGGTGAATGAAGGGACTGACAGAACTATTGAGGACTTTGCTGACCACCCGAGTGTTAAGCTTATTATTGAAAATGGCGATGTGCAGTCATTTAGCTTCTCGACAGTGAACGAGAATTATTTGAAGAACATCTTGGATAAACTTAACCCAGGGAAGGCTGTTGGCTGTGATTCCATTTCACAAAGACTTTTACGCATATCTGCTCCAGCCATCGCGCAACCACTGACCAGACTTATCAATCACTTCATCACAAATAGATTATGGCCTACAGTCTGGAAGAGCAGCAACATCTCTCCAGTTTTAAGAAGGATGATGAGACTAAGAAAACTTGCTATCGCCCCGTCTCTATTTTAACAGCTCTGTCAAAGATATATGAGCGAGTTGTAACGGACCAAATTTATACCGCATTTGTTCCAAGGCTCTCACCCAACCTCTCTGGATATCTTAGTGGACACTCTTGTTGTACAGCTTTGCTGAAGATGGTGGAAGATTGGCGATTGAGACTTGATGATAGGGAGGCGGTTGCCACTGTTGCAGTTGACCTGAGTAAAGCTTTCGACTCTGTGTGCCATACCCTTTTGATTGCGAAACTGAAGGCGTACGGTTTTACTGAACAAGCTCTGGAGCTAATGTCATGCTATCTGACAGGCCGGAGGCAAAGAGTCAAACTTGAGGGGGATGTATATTCTGATTGGAGAACTGTGAGAGCTGGGGTCCCGCAGGGGTCACTTCTTGGCCCTCTTTTGTTCAACATCTACATTAACGATTTGAACTATGGCATCACCAACACGTCCTTGCGGCTTTATGCGGACGACACCACAGAATACGCATCTGATGTTTCTCCTTTAGTCCTTGAATACGTTATCAACTGTGATCTCAGTATATTATCATCCTGGTTCAGAAAAAATTATTTGGAGATAAACAGTGCCAAAACTCAGGCAATGGCCATCGGTCCAACGCTATATCATTATGATTTTCTTGTAGATGACAAGTCTGTTGACACTACAGAGACACTTAAGATTCTTGGAGTTACATTAGATCGTAAGCTTAATTTTACGAATCATGTGAAGGAGCAAGTGAAAAAAGCATGCGCTAAAGCAACTGCCTTGCGAAGAATACGCAAATTCATACCGATGGATGTTATGGGCCGCCTATATAAAGCGTTTATTTTACCGCATTTAGAGTATTGTGCGCCCTTATTGCTTGGTGTGGGTAAAACCCAGGTTAATAAACTAGATGTCACGAACTATTACATTCTAAGATCGATTTTAGGTTTCGGCAGGCAAACCCCTTATGAGTTCCTTTTGAAGACTGTAGGCATTAGGTCGTTAAAACAGCGTAGAGAATTTCAGGCCTTAGTCCTTGTGTATAAATGTATACATAATCAGGCTCCAAGCTATATTCAAAATTTCTTTAAAATTAAGTTATGCTCCTATAATCTAAGGGGGTCTGGAACAATTTTGGAGATGCCTAGATGTAATTTGGAATGGCGTCACAAGTCTTTTTCTTTCATTGCCGCCAGGATTTGGAACTCATTACCTTCATTTATAAGGGAAGCAGAGGATCTTTCAACTTTTAAACGTTTATTAAATGATTATTATAAATGAAATAATGTTTTTATACATCTTTTATCTTTTTTTTTTTTTTTTACACAGATTATTAATTGTATATATTTTTTATAAATTGTATATATTGTACTGTATTAATTGTATACATTGTTTTTAGCACGCACATGTTTTAACGAGCGCTTTTCGCTCCTAAATGTAGCGTGGTTAAATAAAGTATTGTATTGTATTGTATTGAAGCATAACTTTCAAATCATGAAATCAGAAAACCTACCCAAGGGAACTCATTTCAACAATAAGGGTATTTCTTAGGCTGTCCGTCGATCCTTGACTTCTTGATCTTCAGCGGAACAATTTCCGCCTTTAACCCTTTTGGTGGTGCGCATTTTGCCTTTTGCTTTACCTTTGGCATCTTTGCCCATTATATTATGTTGTGCTGGATTGAAATCAACTGAGCGAGACAAAAAAAAAAAACGTGTTGCAATGCGATGCTTTTCCCGGGAAATCATGATCTATTGTCAAAGACTCTAGGAGGTCCTGCTGTTCCATTGGTTTGCGGTTTTGTCAGGCGTGATAATCTCCGGGCGTGGCGCAAGTTGTTTACGAACCTTTACAAGCTAAAATCTCGCATTTGATTTTTGGAGAAATACATCTTCTTTGAGCAAATTTATAGGGTATGCAGATTTGACAGATTGTCGTGAAATCTCGCCACAAAATTCCAGATATAATGACAAGCCAAAGTGTGTCGGGAAATTTTGATATTTAACATATTTTTCCTGTGGCGTCCATTTATGCAACATATCTCGCATATTTTAAGCTACTCCAACTTAAGATGTGGATATCTCAACAACCAATCAGAATATCGAAAAAGCCCGACACACTTTTGTTGATTGATGCCTTGGGAATAGGACTGTACAGCCATTTTGCTCGTATGGCGGAATCCGATACCCAATAAATTCAATACAAGAACCCTCGGTCGTTTCACGCCTTACCGCCTCCTGAGATTTCCAAAAAGAAAATATCGCTGAAATTGTATTTTTTTCGTAAAGTACATTTATTAAGCTTTCTTCAGATATATAGTTTGTAGAGGTTTCATTAAAACTGGCGCGCGTACAATTTTTTTTTCCGAAGAACACCCGCGAAGGTGGGAAGTAACCTTAAATAAACAAAAACACAGCATTAGGGGCGAGCATCTCGTTTATTGATACAGCAAGCGTTTACAACATATCATAGAGAAATTACATCAGTGAATAAGCAAATAAAGTCAAAGTTGAAAGAGATGCCTTCGAGTGTCTCTTGCATAACTTACAAAATCTTAAATAGCCTAAAAAACCACTAGGGGTTCATCATACCTGCGAGCATGCCTAAAGTACTTCAACAATTAACACCAATCTTGCATATGAATATACTCCATTGTCATTAGCGAAGTGTTACAAAATATATTTATACTCTAATCACCCAGAAACGATTATAAAACATTTTGTAACTAATCTTAAATAAACAAAAACACCGCATCAGGGGTGGGCATCTCGTTTATTGATGCCCGCTTTGAAAATAAAGAAAGAGAACTGGATACTCTTTTCTTTCCGGGAAAGAACCTATATGTGAACACAACTTTTCCATAACAACTCCATGTGCTCTCTCTTTTTTTCTTTTTTTTCTATCCCATAATACACAAAGTAATAAGTAACACATCTAGTCCCCCCGCGCGGCGGGCGCCTGGGGTTTTTTTACTCAGCAACAAATGTTCAGTTCAATCGTCTGTCCATCCTCCCCCCCCAAAGAGCGGATTCTGGGCATCAGCTCTTTCCTTCACATCACTTTCCTCGATCATCCGAGACGTTCAATGGACACAGTCGAGTAATTGGACGGGTAAACTTGTGGCCTCTTGTGCTCACTTGGACAACGCGCACCCGCCCAAGCTTAATTTTACGAATCATGTGAAGGAGCAAGTGAAAAAAGCATGCGCTAAAGCAACTGCCTTGCGAAGAATACGCAAATTCATACCGATGGATGTTATGGGCCGCCTATATAAAGCGTTTATTTTACCGCATTTAGAGTATTGTGCGCCCTTATTGCTTGGTGTGGGTAAAACCCAGGTTAATAAACTAGATGTCACGAACTATTACATTCTAAGATCGATTTTAGGTTTCGGCAGGCAAACCCCTTATGAGTTCCTTTTGAAGACTGTAGGCATTAGGTCGTTAAAACAGCGTAGAGAATTTCAGGCCTTAGTCCTTGTGTATAAATGTATACATAATCAGGCTCCAAGCTATATTCAAAATTTCTTTAAAATTAAGTTATGCTCCTATAATCTAAGGGGGTCTGGAACAATTTTGGAGATGCCTAGATGTAATTTGGAATGGCGTCACAAGTCTTTTTCTTTCATTGCCGCCAGGATTTGGAACTCATTACCTTCATTTATAAGGGAAGCAGAGGATCTTTCAACTTTTAAACGTTTATTAAATGATTATTATAAATGAAATAATGTTTTTATACATCTTTTATCTTTTTTTTTTTTTTTTACACAGATTATTAATTGTATATATTTTTTATAAATTGTATATATTGTACTGTATTAATTGTATACATTGTTTTTAGCACGCACATGTTTTAACGAGCGCTTTTCGCTCCTAAATGTAGCGTGGTTAAATAAAGTATTGTATTGTATTGTATTGAAGCATAACTTTCAAATCATGAAATCAGAAAACCTACCCAAGGGAACTCATTTCAACAATAAGGGTATTTCTTAGGCTGTCCGTCGATCCTTGACTTCTTGATCTTCAGCGGAACAATTTCCGCCTTTAACCCTTTTGGTGGTGCGCATTTTGCCTTTTGCTTTACCTTTGGCATCTTTGCCCATTATATTATGTTGTGCTGGATTGAAATCAACTGAGCGAGACAAAAAAAAAAAACGTGTTGCAATGCGATGCTTTTCCCGGGAAATCATGATCTATTGTCAAAGACTCTAGGAGGTCCTGCTGTTCCATTGGTTTGCGGTTTTGTCAGGCGTGATAATCTCCGGGCGTGGCGCAAGTTGTTTACGAACCTTTACAAGCTAAAATCTCGCATTTGATTTTTGGAGAAATACATCTTCTTTGAGCAAATTTATAGGGTATGCAGATTTGACAGATTGTCGTGAAATCTCGCCACAAAATTCCAGATATAATGACAAGCCAAAGTGTGTCGGGAAATTTTGATATTTAACATATTTTTCCTGTGGCGTCCATTTATGCAACATATCTCGCATATTTTAAGCTACTCCAACTTAAGATGTGGATATCTCAACAACCAATCAGAATATCGAAAAAGCCCGACACACTTTTGTTGATTGATGCCTTGGGAATAGGACTGTACAGCCATTTTGCTCGTATGGCGGAATCCGATACCCAATAAATTCAATACAAGAACCCTCGGTCGTTTCACGCCTTACCGCCTCCTGAGATTTCCAAAAAGAAAATATCGCTGAAATTGTATTTTTTTCGTAAAGTACATTTATTAAGCTTTCTTCAGATATATAGTTTGTAGAGGTTTCATTAAAACTGGCGCGCGTACAATTTTTTTTTCCGAAGAACACCCGCGAAGGTGGGAAGTAACCTTAAATAAACAAAAACACAGCATTAGGGGCGAGCATCTCGTTTATTGATACAGCAAGCGTTTACAACATATCATAGAGAAATTACATCAGTGAATAAGCAAATAAAGTCAAAGTTGAAAGAGATGCCTTCGAGTGTCTCTTGCATAACTTACAAAATCTTAAATAGCCTAAAAAACCACTAGGGGTTCATCATACCTGCGAGCATGCCTAAAGTACTTCAACAATTAACACCAATCTTGCATATGAATATACTCCATTGTCATTAGCGAAGTGTTACAAAATATATTTATACTCTAATCACCCAGAAACGATTATAAAACATTTTGTAACTAATCTTAAATAAACAAAAACACCGCATCAGGGGTGGGCATCTCGTTTATTGATGCCCGCTTTGAAAATAAAGAAAGAGAACTGGATACTCTTTTCTTTCCGGGAAAGAACCTATATGTGAACACAACTTTTCCATAACAACTCCATGTGCTCTCTCTTTTTTTCTTTTTTTTCTATCCCATAATACACAAAGTAATAAGTAACACATCTAGTCCCCCCGCGCGGCGGGCGCCTGGGGTTTTTTTACTCAGCAACAAATGTTCAGTTCAATCGTCTGTCCATCCTCCCCCCCCAAAGAGCGGATTCTGGGCATCAGCTCTTTCCTTCACATCACTTTCCTCGATCATCCGAGACGTTCAATGGACACAGTCGAGTAATTGGACGGGTAAACTTGTGGCCTCTTGTGCTCACTTGGACAACGCGCACCCGCCCATCTTGCCCTGGAAATACTTCTTCTACTCGTCCCAGAGGCCATTGTCCGCATGGTGCGTTTTGATCTACCACCAGCACTACATCCCCAACCTTCAGGTTGTCTTTCTTTTCCCTCCATTTCTTCCGAGTGTTCAGCGTCGCTAGGAACTCCTCTCTCCACCGCTTCCAGAATATCTTCACCAGGTTCTGGATTAATCTCCATCGGTTTCTGGGATTAAATGCCAGTTCATCAGTCACTTGAGGTGCTAACTGTCCTCCTAACTGACCAATCAAGAAATGGCTCGGTGTCAGAACCGGTTCATCACGAGGGTCAGTTCCCTCATAGGAAAGGGGCCTTGAGTTCATAAGAGCTTCTACCTCTTTGATTGCAGTCTGCAATTCGTCATCACTGAGTCCAGCATTCCCAACTATCACCTTCAAAGTCTTCTTGGCTACTTTAATCAGAGATTCGAACACGCCACCAAAGTGCGAACCAAGTGGGGGATTCCAACTCCACTTTATCCCCTTGTTTGCCGCATCATCTGCAATTCTCGTTTGGTCCAGTGATTGGATCAGTTCCCTCAGCTCCCTTTCGGCTCCCACAAAGTTCGTTCCATTGTCGCTAATAACTTCTTCTGGCTTTCCTCTAGTGGCCACCATGCGACTAAATGCCTTCAGGAAATCTGCAGTGCTTAATGAGAATGCCATTTCTAAGTGAACAGCTCTAGTTGCAGAACAAGTAAAGAGGCACAGATATCTCTTGACAGATACTCTTCTTGTTATTTTCGTGACAAACGGCCCAGCATAATCCACACAGCACTTGGCAAACGCCCTCATTGACATTCCCAGTCTCGACGTTGGGAGTGGTGCCATGATCTGCGCTGCTGGCTTTGCACGTCTTCTCTCACATGACTTGCATTCTTGATCCCAATTCTTCACTTCCTGCCGACCGTCTATGATCCAGTAACGACTCCTTACTTGCGCTAGCACGTGATTCACTCCTGCATGACGGCAACGATGGTGAACATCAGCTACAACCAGTCGCGTGATGTGATGCTTCTTGGGTAGAATCATCGGATGGGCAGCATCATAAGGAAGTTCTACTCTGTTTAATCGCCCTCCTACTCGCAACACGCCTAGTTCATCCACAATTGGGGTCAACGGTTTCAAATGGCTCTGCTTACTGACTTCTCCTCCTCCTTTCAATTCCTTTATCTCTTTCGCGAATCTCTCCATTTGTGCCTGTTTCACCCAGAGCTTTCCGGCTTTATCCAGTTCAGCTGGAGTTAGTATAACTTCTCCACAGGTTTCATACTCTGGATTCTCAGGTTTCGCCGATTTCTTCACTTTGGCTAGTAGTTTGGCGACAAATCTTAACATCCACGCCGTGACTCTGATCAGCCTGGTCCAACTTGAGAACTTCAAGGGATCTAACCATGTCTGGGAAATCTCGGCTGCAAAGGCCATCTTCGATTTTGCTATCTCAGCAAGATAGTCTTCAGAACGTTCTTCCACTTTGATCCGTTTTCTCTGAGGCCAATCCTCTTCCTTCTTGTACAGAAACTCGGGCCCGCTAAACCAACGATGATCAGTCGACAGTTCTTTCGCATGTAGCCCTTGTGTTGCATCATCGGCACAGTTTAAGTCGGTTGGGACGTGGCGCCACTGTCTGGGGTTAGACTTCTGATGGATCTCTGAAATCCTGTTCGCAACAAACGTCTTGTACCTCCTAGACTGACCCTGAATCCAGCAAATGACATCCTCGCTGTCTGTCCACAATGTGCAGTTTTCAAACGTCACCTCCAGTAGCTCCGAAACCTTTCTCGTCAGTCTCAGTCCTAGCACTGCGGCCATGAGCTCTAATCTAGGAATGCTTATCGCTTTTGTAGGTGAAACTTTAGCTTTTGCTGCTACAAACCGCACAGTCACTTCTCCATCTTCATATTCATGCCGAACGTAACTGACTGCTGCATAGGCCAACTGTGAAGCATCTGTCATCATGTGGATGGATGTATCAACAACGCGTTTCCCGCTCACTCGGTAGCATCTCGGCACTTCAACACAGGACAGTTCTGGCAGTTCACGGAACCACTCTTGACACTTCTTCCTCAACCCATCCGGGAACTCGTCATCCCAGCCTAATCCAAGTAGCCAGGTCTCCTGCATAGCTATCCTGGCTCTGACCGTGAATGGTGCTAACATTTGCAATGGATCAAACAATGTTGCCAGTTTCTTTAGGAATCCCCGCTTTGTATACTCAATGTCCGGTGGCAGTTTCAACAGGAACGTAAACACATCTACTTCGGCATTCCACTGGACTCCCAGAGCTTTCATGCAAGGTAGCTCAGACTCTTCAATGTTAACATTTGCCACGCGATCTTCTACCGGGATATCTTCTAGCACTTTAGGCCTATTGCTACACCAACGTCGTATCTTGAAGCCTGCTTTTCCGAGTAACTCAATGAGTTCATCACGGGCATCTACTGCTTCATCTTCTGTCTCAAGTGATGTCATGACGTCATCCATGTACATCTGTAAAAGTATGATAGCTGCTGCTAGGGGGCAGACTTCTTTGTTGTCTTCTGCATGCTGCCGCACAACATACTGAGCAAGGTATGGCGAAGCGCGGTCACCAAACATCAGTCTTATCGCTTCATACACATCTGGAGGTCTGGTAAGATCTAATCCTCTCCACAAGAAGCGATGGTATCGCCGGTCTTTCTTTGCCATTATTACTTGGGAAAACATCTCTGTCAGATCTGCCACCAAGGCGACTGGGTTTCTGCGGAAACGTAGTAACACATCGAAAATGTCCTGTTGCAGCTTTGGTCCAGGCAGCATGGTGTCATTAAGGCTTATTCCTCCATATCTTGCAGCCGAGTCATAAACTATCCTCACTTTGGTAGTTTCTTTATCTTCTCTCACCACAGGAAAATGGGGTAGGTACCAGCTTGGCCCATCGTCGACTTCTCCTGGCTCCAGCTTCCTTATGTAACCCTTGTTTACATTGGCCTCCAATACTTGGCAGTATTTCTCAGCAACATCCGGTCTTCGTTTAAGATGTTTTTCAAGAGAGTAGAGTCTGTCTTCAGCACTCTTTCTGTTGCAGTACAGCGGTGGTTCATCATCTATCCATGGAATCGCCACTTCATATCGTCCATCAGTATAACATCTTGTCTCTGCTGTTTTTCGTGCTGCAAGCATCTCTTCTGGTGTCAAAGGCTGGTCCCGGTCTGAGATACCCATCACATCTTCATCCCACATCTTCTGCATCAGGTCATCAGCTCGCACTTCTGGAGTGGAGTTCACATGAAACGTGTATGCATGGCTGGCTGCTTGACACTCGCCCAGTTCTCCTGAAATATGCCCAACAATTGTCCATCCAAGTGTTGTCTTTACACCCACAGGTTCTCCTGGTTTCCCTACACGATGCTCGAGTGGTAAAAGCGGTTCCTCATAATAGTCACTTCCAATCAGCAAATCAACTTCTCCATGCCCAGCTGGCTTTGGTATCTCCAGATCACAAAGATGACTTAGACTACTCGTAGTGTGAAACCAATCTACCGCTTTCATCTCACAAATGTTCGGGGTTGTCCATAAAAGGATCTCTCTCTTGGCACCACCGTCCAAACTCTCTAGCTGCACAGTAACAGTTTTACTATCCGTGACAATTGATTTTGCTCCAAAGACTGACACACGTAACGGGCGACTCTCAGCTTCTAGGCCCAGTACATCAGCTATCTCCTCTTTTAAGTATGACGAACCAGAACCTCCATCAAGAAAGGCGTTAACTTTAATCCTTACTCCGTTTTTTCCTTGCAGGATCACGGGTACCATCTGCAGGGCTACTCTGCCAGGGCGACTCACACTAGTGCTTTTGTCAATCACTCCACAGGTGGCATAGGTTGTAGGCGTTTCAGCCGTTGGAGTCCCTTCCACATCGGCTTGGGAGGGGTGAAATGTCTCGGCTGAAGGGTTCAGCTTTGGTGGTCCTATGGTTGCATGCAGCTGTGCGTGATGCCTACGGTCACATCCTTCAACGGGACATGTCCCTTTCAGTAAACAACGCCCAATCCGGTGGCTCCTCTTAAGGCATCGAAAACATAGGCCAAACTTCTTCGCCAACTGCCACCTATCTTTAACAGCTGCTTTCCTCCAAGTTTCACACAATGTGATTCCATGCTCTTGCTTGCAGATTGGACATTCTTCTTTGGTTCCTGACGTTGCAAATGTGTTACTCTGCATGTCTTTCTGTTTGTTGGACCACCTTGATCTGCCTGAATTTGGTCTAAACTTCCCGCCATCTTGTTTAGGGGTTTCTATTGTCTTTGGGCAACCAAAGGCCATCTCTTTGACTTGCACTTCCGTTTCTAGCCACTTGTCTAGATCAACTAGGTCAACTTCCTTGGGCTGCAACTCTAGCTTTCGTCTGCTCCACCGTTCAGCAATTACGGGAGGTAGCCTACTGATTACTAGCTGCATGTTGGATGCTGCTTTCAAATCTGCTCCATGATCATAACTCTTCAGTGTTCTTACAATGTTGTGTAAGTTGTCCACAAATGTCCTCAAACTCGAAGTGCTGTCGTCCTTAAGTGCAGGTAATTCCAAGAGCTTGTTAATTAACGACCTTGAAACGAGTTCCGGATTTCCGAAACGGTGAGTCAATTCCATGATAGCTTCTTCATACATTTTTCCAGTAAAGAACATTCCAGCGATAGCTTTCTCCGCTGATCCCCGTACTGAGGCTTTAAGATAGATCATCTTTTGGGTTTTCGTGAGCCGTTGATCATGTACCAGTGCTTTGAACATTCCGTACCAGTTGGGCCACTCACAGGGGTCCCCATGAAATACAGGCAGGTTAATCTTGGGAAGAGAAGATGTCACTGCTGACCTCACGAGGCCTGACTTCGTCAAATCCACAATAGCGTCTTTGCCTTCTGTGTCCTTAGGAAGATTTTCTTCATCCTTCAATGCGTCTGGTTCTTCCTCGGGTTTCGCTTTTGTCAGCCACTCCTTCACCTTATTCACTCTGAACTTAGTTTCTTTGCCAGGGGAGTCTTCGTCCTTGATTTGAGGTCTCAGGGGTTTCAGGTCCATCATGATATCGTCTGCTTTGCCTGCCACCGACGTATTCTCTTCAAAGTCCTTCATTCGTTCAGCAATATCATCTTCGTCTGCCTCTTGCTTTAGAAGCAATGCCTCTTTCTCTTTCCTAACGGCTTCTTGTTCTGCTTCCTTGATTGCCATTTGTGCATCGAGTTCGGCTTTCTGTGCTGCAATTTTAGCTTCCAACTTTACTTTCTCTTTTACCTGCTCTACTCTTAGTTTAGCGAGATCAACTTCCCTTGCTACTGCTCTTGCACGTGCTCTAGATGAAGACGAAGTTCCTTTGCTTATTTTACTACCACTTTTCTTGCTACTCTGAAAACCGATACTAGCGTCTGAAGTATTACCGGCTGGATCTATTTGTTTCATTCCTTTGGGTGCGATTGCAACATTCGACTCTGATCCATCACTGTCTATTTTGAGTTCCTGATACTCAAAAGTTCTACAAATAACCTCCTCTACAACTGCCTGGGATTCTATCAACCATGTGTCCGCATCTTGCAGTTCCTTATCACAACTACACATAGTCTGAAATTCTTTATGATTCTCTATCAGTTGTTCCCATGCTCTATTTAGTTGAGTAACTGCAAGTTCAATTAACTTACGGCTCTTCCGTGACTTCAGATACTCGTCTATGATGTTTATCTTCTTCGTCAAATTTGCTCTCATCGATCTCCTTCTGTTCTTTATCGTCAGGAGCTTGTTTTGACCAGGAACTTCGGTGTAATCGCTCAAATAGCTAGGAAGGTTCCGTTCACGTGTTGCGAGTGACGTCGCGAGTGTGTTTTCCTCCTCCGCAGCGACTGATTCCACTTGAGATTTTGCCGACTTTTCCGCCATGTTTCGATTCTACAGTTCTATAATCCAACGCCGATACTATTCTCCTTCATCCGGCGCTCGAAGGACCACTATGGATACTCTTTTCTTTCCGGGAAAGAACCTATATGTGAACACAACTTTTCCATAACAACTCCATGTGCTCTCTCTTTTTTTCTTTTTTTTCTATCCCATAATACACAAAGTAATAAGTAACACATCTAGTCCCCCCGCGCGGCGGGCGCCTGGGGTTTTTTTACTCAGCAACAAATGTTCAGTTCAATCGTCTGTCCAAGAACAGAGAAAACTAAGTATGCAAACATTTCAAAACATTTTAGTGATTCCAAACTATCCTTAATATAGCCATCTTTGGCCCGATCAGTCCTCCATCTGCCGTGACGTTTAAAAAGCTGATCACTAACGCCTGTGTTAGCGGCTGCGGAAGCACCTCCTGCTCTAAGACTGTGTAAACCGAAGAAGTGTTTAGGATACCCTAATTCCGCGAACGCTTACAAAACTATTTCCCTAGTTCTTGTATAACTCATACCCGCGGAACGCAAACTATAAGAAGTAACTTTATGAAAATGCAAGGAGCGGAAAAAAGGTAAAGGCAAGGACAAGTCTAAATTAGCGGCATTAACGTATCTGTTAAGCAAGTGAAAAGGGCAAGAAACAAAGTCAGATTTTGCCAACAAAACATGGGCGCCATCCCTATAAACATCTGTTTTGCTCTTGAATACATAACTCTTAACAAAAGTATCACAAAAACTGACGTCACAACAACGAACGCTAGCTAACTCGTTGTAGCGGAGAAAAGCCTAATAGGCAGTCACACAAATTGCAGCTGAGCGAAGATCAGAAAGGTTAGCATTGGGACCCGCAAACCTGTTACATATACTC